>CATIWO010311599.1:0-16968 GCA_949673435.1 Macaranga tanarius
ATAAACCAAAATATTTGATTGGTCCAAAAATCTTTATAAATTTATTAGACTAAAATATGTAATTAGCCTAATTAAATTATTTAATAAACCAAAAATATTTTATTGGTCTAAAAATAATTTATGAAAATTTATGTATCTACACGCCTACATTATATTTAATAGTAGTACTATTTTTTATAAATTTTATTTTAATATTTATATTTTAATAATTTTATAATTTGAATATATAAAGTAAGATGACCATAAATTTTACTATAAAAATTTTATTTGTAAATTTAAATTTTATTTTATGATTTAAACATATATTGAAAATAAAACTATAAAAGAATTTGATTGATGAGTATATTTATTTTATTTCAAAAAAGTAATTAGTATTTAAAATATCAAATATTATATGTTAAGTTAACATTTAATAGTAGATTGTCTAAAATAAATTATATGGATATAATTAATTATTAAGATGATATTAAATTTTATTTATAATACATAATTCTATATTTCTAATCTTATCAAGTATTAATTATCAACTTTATAATACATTATAAAAAAAATAAAGATAATAATTATTAGTGAATATATATATATATATATACACATATATTCAGTTTCAGTTTTGGTTCTTCTGTTCGATGCAATTTGGGACAGTTCGGTTTGGTTCTTGATTCGGAGAACTCATAATTTCTAGACCCGCCCCAATTAAAATTTTCAGGATGGTTCAGTTCAGAAAAATCAAACAGTCAATGGCGATTTTTGGTTCTGTTTTTTGAAACAGTTCGGATTTTTCAAGACCCGTGCATAATCGTAGTCCTTCCCCACCTTGTAATATGGATTAAAAAAATAAAATAATAAAAAGTAGATATTCTATCAATAATTTTTTTTCAAAACAAAAAAAATAAAAAATAAAAATATGAAAAATGATCAATCCTATCCTAAACTTTGGTCCAATTTTCAATTATATCCAATTTTCAAAGTTATATCAATTTAGCTATTCAACTTTTCAAATTGTATCAATTCTATCTTATTTTAGTTTAAGGATCTAAATTTATTTTAAAAAATTACTTTTAGATCCTTATAAAATAAATTTATTTATTAAAATCCTTTTCTCTTTTTATAATGAAAAAAATATATATAAAAAAGTATTTTCAAATATTAATCTTACTATAACCTCAAAAATTAAATTTGAAATATTTTCATAAAATTTACATTTTTTACATTATTATATATCCCAAAAGTCTTCATATTTTAATTTTTCTAAAATTCATTTCTCAAATTTCAATTATATTATTTAAAAATTTTCTAATAAAAATTGAATACAAAAAATAGTGTGAAATGGAGAAAAAAGTGAGAGAATTAGAGATGTTAAAAATATTAATCAATAATAAAAATTAATTTTTTTGAAAATAATTTTTTTTAAATCTTGTAATATAATAGAGATAACTTATAAATCTATTTATTATATACTCTAATATTAATAAGAATAAAAATACAAAGGATTTTTTTTTTTTTTTTTTGTAACTATCACTATCAAAAACAATGAAAATTTTAAGTTTTTTTTTTTTTTTTTAAAAAAGATCAAATCTTCTTTATATTCTTGATCAATATTTAATATCTCTAATGCTCAACATTTTTTTTTTCCTTTTTCACACTTTTTTTTTATGTTCTATCTCTATTAGAAAATTTTTGAATAATACGGTTGAAAGTTAAGAAGTAGATTTTTAAAAAATTAAAATATGGGGCTTTGTACAAAATAATATAAAAGAGTTGAAATTTTAGTAAAATATTTCAAATTAATTTTTGATATTATTTTGAAAGTGGCAAGATTAACATTTGAAAATATTTTTTTTACATTTTTTTGTTATAAAAAAGGGAAAACGAGTTTAATAAATAAATTTCTTTTTATAAAGATATAAAAGAATTTTTTTAAAGTACATTTAGATCCTTAAACTAAAATAGGATAAAATTGATACAAATTGCAAAGTTGAATAGCTAAATTGACATAACTTCTCGAGAATAGAATATAATTGAAAATTGGACCAAAGTTGAGGATAGAATTGATAATATACCAAACAGGCGGCCCCCGCGTGAAAACATAACATATTTCATTGGCCATTTGAAGCTTTCTAGTGGGGTTTTTATGGCTTCTGGAAACATACAAATACTAGTTGCTTTCTTTTCAGAAGTCATAATATGTCTGGTAAGTGATGCTATTGTTTTTCAATGCATGTGGAACCTATCAGAATAATTTGACGCCAGCTATTTAAAAATTGAATTTTGTTCCATAGTTCTGCGGCTGCAGCCATCAATCCAGACTATACTACAGTTCCCCATCGCAATCTGCTTGGTCTCCACTTACAATTCCAAATGTTAACTTTTACAAATTTTCTGTCAAATATATTTCATGCATATCAATCTCCCCATTAGTCCACTCAGATTTGCCTTTTATGTTTCTTTTGAAATTGTTTGTGGCTTGTTATAACCCTTCCCTAGTTTTTACTTTTTAGTGTTTGCAACAAAAAGAGGATAAATTTTATCGAAACCAGAACTGTAGATCCTACTAACAATCATCCCAAGAATTATCTTTCAGAGCAAAAATCCTTCATTTTTGACCATTTGATCCAGGTCTCATTGGCAAGAATTACTTTGGTTTAAGTTTCAAATGATTTAAGGTTATCTTATTTTTCAAAAAGAGTATTTTTGGATTATATGTACTTGTGATCTAAACTGCCCATTGCTAATCCAGGAGACTGTAAGGGGAAGAATGAATAACAAAACTCCAGTAAATGAAGAAATCAGATAGCATTTGGAATGAAGAATTCACTTTAAGCAACATCACAGAGGAATAGTCACCTTTGCTATGCATTGACAATATCGCATTTCCCCTTGTTAACAAATAATTTTCCCACCACTAGAACAGTATCAATCATCATCGGAGCCACTATCTTCAGACATCTTCCCGATATCATCTGTGACAATGCTATCCTGCATTTTATGGTAAATATTTGTTTATGCGGAGAAGAAAAACAACACGTAGTGTGCCACTGTATGTGTAAAGCTTATAGAGAGAAGAGGCACAGCAATTAGCAAGAACAACAGATTTTGCATCTGTTGTTTATGCATTCTTGTATCTTTTAGAGCAAGAGGAATTGCAAGAACAACAGTGTCTTACCGGCATCTTATCCCAGTCCTTCAACTTCGAATTTGTTAGCATGTAGTTATCACGTAATGGAGCCCAAGATGGCCCTTCAGCCTGCATGTTAATGACCACATCAAACTCGATGGAAAGCAGAAAAATTGTTTAATTTCAAAATCTTAACATGGAACAAGACAAGAAAATACATGCAGTAGCATTGTCTTAGTTCTGCACAAGCAGCATAAGAAATATTAGTTATCCAATTTTACTTTTGTTAATCCTCATGCACAAAAGGGTAACATACTAACATGCACGCTGACACACAATGATAACTGGTTATATATGGACATCATCAGACAATGAGAAAAAACCTAAATTAGCACTAAAAAAATTACAACTTTAATATATATATATATATGGTAGTACTTGACTTAATAAAATCAAAAGCAGAAACAATTGGAATGTTGAACTACTTTGGTAAATATAAGATTTTAAAATATCTTTTCAGCTCACAGGTCAAATGCCATGTGGGATGAGAACTAGCAGTTTAACATCATAGACAAAAATGACAAATAAAAATAAATTAATTCATTAACATAAGATACATTTATTAATTTATTGATCATGTCATTATCACTTATATGAACAATTATTTTACTATTAAGCAATTAAATTTCATAATGAATATGTGAATATAATACAAAATAAACTTAAAAAAAAAAAAAATGTCTTACAATTTAAAATATTGGATGAATAATACATTAAAGTTTTATTTTTGTTAGACATTTTTTAAACATATGCTTCATTAGTTCATTGCTAGCAAGTTGCCCACTGAAATGTGGAAGGACAGAAAAAACTAGATTCGAAGCAGAAGAATTTACTTCTGTCAATCTAATTGGTGCACCAAACACAATGAGCAAAAATTTCACTGTTTGGCAATAACCTTGCACAAAAGCTCATCTCATCCAAAGAAACTGTAAGGAGTGAAGCAACATTGATCTCTAAAATGGATGGCTAAGATATTTAAGTATAGTTTTGCAGACTATAAAAAGCTGATGAAAGCTGATATAGCTCTTCTAAACACAGGCAAAGCTTAAACTAGAACGGATAGAGAAGAAACAAACCTTCGCAGCTTCAGCATTAGAAACTGTTGTCCTGCTTAACTCAGAAAAAAAGGCTTCTTTCCTCCGCTTGTTTATTACTGACAGGATTCAGACAATATTTAGTTAGAATTAAAAAGGGTCAAAAGTAATTTTAAGGAGAAGCACAGATGAAACGTGGAAGAAGGATTAACCATAAGACAATAAATTTGCGTTCTGAAATCAACATCAGCCACTAACAATAGCAAAATGAAGACCATACATGCATTCCTCGCCCAGAAAAGAATGACATCAATAAAATTTGGACTGTGCTGACAACAAGATGCATGACAAATTACTGCTGCTTTGAGCTTTCAGTTGCAGTACGTACAAATTAAAGTAGAATTCTAAAGCATGAAATGACTCAACCCTCACACCATTAACAGAGTCTCCTACTTTTAAGTGTTAAAATATGAACTGGGGTTGAGGCCAAAGCCTCTCACATATGAAGATGGGAAGCGGAGCTAGATGTCAATTGAAAGGCTGCAGAGATTCAACTCTTCAAAACATTATTATTATCGTTTCAGAATGGAGTACAAGAACAACTAAAGTCCACAGTAGAAAATATGATATGCAACATCAATTCAAGAGACATTGTATTAAGGGTTCTCAATGAAGTAAAAGGACAACAAATGTCCAGTGTAGCATTACACATGATCAACTGAGCTAGAAAACAATACCAACCAAATCATTCAACCAATGAATCAGCAATGAGAAAAATATTACATCTAAGCGAATATAACAGACAGTATATCCAAAACTCAGGAATCATGGTAGTATCAATAATGAGAGAAGAAGCTGAATAACTATTTGCCAAATTGATGGGCTTACCTTTTGCATCTTTTGTTCTTGAAGAATTCAACCCTTTCTGTGCATTTTGTGCCTTGTTAACCTATATAAGACAATCAAACATGAAAACCTGGTCTGAATGTGGAAGAGAGAGTGGATGAAATAACCAGACAAAAATCAAATTGGTGTAGATTCTGAAAGGAAAGAAACATGATTAGTTTTCAGAAATTAACTTACAGCATTAAATAACTTGACCACTGAAACACCAGCAACAGAAACAAAAAAAATGCAGTCCATATCAGTATAATTGAAACACAATATATGATTGTTGTTCTCATATAAATCAAACAAAAGGTGTTACCTCCTTTCGTAGCAAAACGTATTAGATCCTTTTCATGTGAGTCTAAATAATTAGCAGGCTTTACATGCCCCTTCTCTTCCATCTATTATGTCAAATAAATAACAGCATTGATATCATCACAACAAAAGAGAAACCTATTTTGTCCCCAAATAAATTAAGCAAACAGCATAGAAATGAAAGTTTAAATACCAATTTTTTCTCCTTCTTAGCTTCTCTAGTGACCTTCCTTTCAGCTTCCTCCTCAGCAAGCTTCTCTGCAACAAGCTTCTTGTGCCCTGATAGAACCGGTCCCTGCAAATCCATATCCAAATTCAAAAACAAAAAAGAGGTTCAAATTTCCTATTCTTACAACCAAAAAAAAAGGCCCACTATTCTTAAAAGTCTAGCTAACTTACTAATGAATCCTCAGACACACTCTTCTTCATAATGCTATTAAAAGCAATCCTAAAAGCTCTACAACCCTCAATAAATTTTGTTATTCCAGGCTGAATTTCACCATCTTCTTCTCCTCCTCCTTCTTCATCATCACCATCATCACTTTCCTCATACTCAGACTCATCAATTTCAATGCCAAGATCCTTCTTTTCACCATCAATATCATCATTGTCCTTCAAAGAAACAATCTTTTCGTCACCAGCTACATGGGTTTTCTCTTCTTCATCATCATCATCATCATCAGAATTATAATCACGGGCCTTCTTTCTAAGTAATTTCATAACTTTAGGGTCTTTTCTGACTCGCTCTTTCATACCCAGAAACTGTTTCTGCTTCTTCTTTGCTTTCTTGCCTTTTTTGGGCCATAATTTCCTCTTTCTGAAAGGATTCAGTGATTGTGGCATATGGGTTTCCTCAGCCATTGTCTAATTGAGCTTAGCTGTGATTTTTGGAAAGAGAAGTTTTTGTTGCTCTAGGGTTTATTGCAATCTCATAAACCCTGCGAATTTCAATTTTTCTTCTTTAACGTTTAGTTAGCTCAGGGGTTTAACCGAGTCAAGCCGACTCGCGAGCTACTCGGGATCGACTCGAAAAAAATTCGAAATCGACTCGATAATAATCGAGTTGAGCTCGAGTTCGAGCTACTCGAGTAGGTTGTCGAGTCGAGCTCGAGCTCCTTAATGTTTGACTCGATAGACTCGCGAGTTTAATCGAGCTTGATCGAGCTTAATCGAGTTTGTGTATATTTACCATTTTATCTTTTTATTTTAATATAATTACAATAATATCTTATCGAACCGAGTCGAGTTACATATCGAGTCGAGTTCGAACTCGAGTCGAGCTTAAATATTTTAATATATATTTTAAAATTTAAAAATTTTATAGAATTAATCGAGTCGAGCCGAGTCGAGCTCGAGTATAAAAATCATTTAATCGAGTCGAGCTGGAGCTTCAAAAAAACAAGCTCGATCGAGTTCGAGTAGAGCTCGAACTTCGAGTTTAAAAGTCGAGTCGAGCTCGAGCTTGGCAGTGTGTCGACTCGACTCGGCTCGATTACACCCCTAAGTTAGCTACTGAGTATTGAATCTTACATACACACCCATAAGTTATGAAGGAATGTTACTTTAACCCACAAAAAAAATATGAATTATTACATTTAGGTCTCTATCTTTCTTTTACTTGAGAGTTGATACATAGTCCCAACTCCCAAACCCCAAAAAAAAATTTACATTTTCATAATATGAAATGTTTTTGTGCAAGTTGTTTATATTTTATATTTTTTATATATTTTTTTCTAATTAGGTTGATTTTTTTTTTTTTATAGAAAGAAGGGTCATAGCAATGTTCAAGTCATTTTATATATTTTGTATATTTATTATGATTTTATTATGTATTTTTAGGATAAAAATTTGGTTTAAATGTAATAGGAAATTTAAAGCTTAAGATTCATTTTTATTATAATGGTCTTACCCTAGTGTAGTATACATGCATGATACTTTTATCTATGTTATATTAATTCTTATTTAATTATAACTATTGATATGTATAATATTTAATATATATCAATTGTTATAATTAAATAAATATTAATTTTTAATTATAGTTTGTATAAATAACATTTGCATCTTATTTTTCTTTCTTTTTTTATTCATAAAAAGTGAATGCAAAAAATGAAAGTACGTCTTACTTGTATTAATATTTAAAACCTGTCATTTACTTTCATAAATATTTAAAAGAGAGACCTTATGATTATACAGTGTCCTATTCTCTTCAAGGTGTGAAATTCTGGAATTTAATAAAACATTGCAAAAGAGGATCATGTTTAACATAAATAAATAACTAAACAAATTGAGTTGAAGTCGAATATTGAATAATTTTTTGTTGAAAGCCTGGATAATGCATATCTAACATATTTCAGCAAAAAAATTATTTTGCATGTTTTTGGAAAAGGCATATATATATATAACATATTAAATTATTGATTTAATCACAGTCATCATTTTCAAAGTGTTAAGCTAACAATTCTATATTATTTCCTTTGAAAATGCTAAACAATAAGTTAGACCAACAGATTACATATATATGTTAGCTTATCAATTTATTTCATAGTGCACATAATTTATTTATGCTTTAAATTTAAAATCTCAGCAATTATGAGAAGTGAGTTTATTATTTATATTTGCACAAAAGAGTTATGTCTAATTTTGACCAGTCAGATTTGCCCAAAGATTTTTGTAACCAAATTGGGCTCTAAAGCCAATGGGCCTTGTTTGTTTGCTTGTTCGTTTGTCCAAGTGCTTTTGCGATGACTGTAGTTCTTGTGCTAGTGCAGCTCTTGCTGCTATGTTTTTATGTGTTTAGTCATTAAGAGATACAGGCTTGTTCATTTGTACCACCTCACCATCGTCGCTTCTATAATCACCTAGTTATTACACTACTTCACTTACCTAGCCAACACCTCCATCACTTCTACTATGTGCTCATTTTACAAGTATTGAATATGTTTTAGAATTCAGCCATCAACACTACTATCATCACCACACTAGGTTGTGCAATCGGGTTTTTGGGTCAGATTTCGACCTGAAAATTTTTAAGAAATGTAAACTGAACCGAAACTGAAATTTTAAATTCAAGCTCAACCTCTGAAAAAATTATTAAAAGGCTTCAATATAGACTGAAGTTTAAGAATTGGAAACAATCCTGCAGCAACAATAGCGACAACCCTTTCTCCTACCTCAAGTCCCAAAGAGGCGCGTAGAACACAAAAGCTACAAGCAGAAAGTGAAATCTGCCCCTCAAGCCTAGTGTTCACACATGCAAAAGATCACCCTTAATCAAATTGTCAGTAGAGTTTACTTCATGCTAACCCAATAGCCACTTTTAAACCTCTATCGCTAGGCAATGTTGAGTAATCTTATTAAGAAACTTATAATCCTCCTTTAAAACCTCACAATACATGCTTAGACCTAACAGTCATGAAGAAGTTATATGATCTAAGTATTAATAGACTGCATAACAGAGGGCAGTCCTCCCCTTTTAAATTGAGGACGACAACATTTAAATCTTACATTTTTGGATGCCTTTGAAAAAAAGTTACCACTTAACTACTCCCTTATTGACAGGAGTCTTATGTTTCTTAGTTGGCTTTATCTAGTTTTTTTTTATTTTGGAGCATAATGAATAAGTCATTCAATTATAAAATTTGGCTTACATTATCATATTGGAGCAATTTACATAGTTAAATTAGTATATTGCTTCCAATATCCACTGCATCATATAAAAATTCATTCTTTGATAGCCAATGAGCTAATTTGTTTTGGTCTCTTCTAACATGTTGAAAGCAAATGACTCCCACTTATTGTCTTAGCCACTGTATCTCTTCAATTATGGCCACCTCCCACATGTTCCCTTCCTTGATGCTATTTATATTGTCAATTACCACTTTTGTGTCCGACTCAATTGTAACCTCTTGCAAGCAGTTTTGTTTTGCATATTGGACTGCCTCTCTAATGGCGAGTGTCTCTGCTACCAATACTGAGTTGCACTTCAGTCCTCTCGTTGCAGCTTTAAGCATCTCACCTTCGTGATTTCTGTAAATGAAAGCTATTTGTGCTTCGTGTCTCTTACCATTGTAGGCAGCATCGTAGTTTATTTTTAGCTTACCTTGGGCAGGTCTCTTCCAATGTAGCACTTAAGTTCATTGGTTATTTTGTGAACTAGTCCTTCTTTGATTTGCATCTGCATATTCCTGCCACTGGTCCCTTGCATATTCCTGCCACTAGTCCCTTATCTGCGATGTGACTAACCTTGGATCATATGCCTCCTGATTGAAAGTTTCATGATTCATGTGTTTCCAAACTTGCCAACATGATATTGCCAATAAAACCATGTATTCTATCTTCCCTTCCTTGTTAAATAACTCTTGAGCCCTCTGCCACCAGTGAATAAAAGACTGGAACCCTGTTTCATCAGGTCTGTATGATAAGGTAGTGCCAAACCAAACTAACTTTGCTTTCTAACATAGGAATAATGCATGTTTGATAGATTCTTATACATTTTGACATATGGGGCATTGATTAGTATTATTGCAGCCTCTCTTCTTGAGGTTGGTCATTGTTGCGAAAAAATTGGTAACATATTACCAAATGAAAAATTGTACCTTCGGGGGCACCTCCAAGCACCAGATGGACTTCCAAAGAGATGTGGTCGGTATTTGTGAGTTCTTTGCTCTGTTGCTTTGCTGAATGGTATCCTGTTGGTTTTTTAGAAAATGGTAGCCCAAGCAAACTGAGTACCTTCTGTGCTTCTCGTAATGCCACACTATATTGTCTATCCTCATCCTTGGAGTGATCGGGATTTTTTCAATTTCACTTATCTTTACTGGACTAAAAAGCTGATTAAGCACTTCTAAATTCCATCCCCTATAGTCTGAATTCATTAAATCCCTCACCAACCTATATGTTGTACCTTCTGGGGCTCTTGACTGCACCAAAAATTTAGGTATTGTTGGAATCCATTTGTCACTCCATATGTCCACTCTAGTTCCAGATGCAATGTTCCATCTACTGCCCTCTATTATGACGTTACACCCTTGAAGAATGCTAAACTATATCCATGAAGGTCTATAACCTGTATTGGCATTCACAAAGCTAGAATGGGGATAATATAAGCTCTTAAAAAGCTTTGCATAAAAAGAATTGGGATTTTTTATTAAGTACCAACTTTGTTTTGCTAGAAGAGCAATGTTGAATAACTTGAGGTTCCTGAAACCAAGTCTACCATCTACCTTTTTTGTTGTCAGAACTCGCCAAGCCACCCAGTGTATCTTCTTCTTTCCCATATCTTAAGCCCACCAAAACTTATTTACCATTTTTTGTAGCCTAGTTATGACTACTTGAGGTATCTTGAATACGAACATAATGTAGCTCGGGATAGCTTGAAGGATAGCCTTAATAAGAACATCTTTTTCAGCTTGTAAAAGGAACTTGTTCTTCCAACTAACTATTTTTTGCATTACCTTTTTACATAATGTGTTGAAGAGCTGAGTTCTCGATCTACCCCACTCGATCGGTATGCCCAAATATTTAAAAAGAGCCTTCACTTCTTCTATTTTCAGGATGTCACAGATTTGGTACTTCACATGGTATGGAGTGTTAGCGCTAAAAAGTATACATAATTTGTTATAGTTTATTTTCTGACCATAAGCCATGGAATAAAAGTGGAGAACCTTGCACAAATTATGGGTTTCTTGAGCATTGGCCTTACCAAACATTAATATGTCATCCGCAAATTGGATATGTTTTAATGTTGGGCATTTTCTTGTTATCTTGTAGCCCTGAATGTTGCCTTTCCTGGTTTCCTATATCATCATCTTTGATAACACATCAACAATGAATAAGAATAAATGGCGCGACAAAGGGTCTCCTTGTCTAAATCCTCTAGTTGGTCTAAAGCTTCTCAAGACATCCCTATTACATACAATTGAGTACTCACCTGAAGTTACATAACTCATTACCATGTTTATCCATTTACCGTCGAAACTCATTCTCTTCATAACCAATTCTAGAAAATATTAGCTTACTCTGTCATAGGCCTTCTCCATGTCAAGTTTTATTGCCATATTATATTTGAGTCCCTGCTTCTGTCCTTTAAGTCCGTGGAAAGCCTCATGTGCAATTATAATATTTTTCTGGATGCTTCTATTTTGCATAAATGCTATATGGTAGGGAGATTTAAGCTTGTCCATCCACTTCTTTAATCTCTCTACCATAGTCTTGGAAATTACTTTATAAGTAAAGTTGCAACAGCTAATTGGCCTGAAATCTGAAATTTTTTTAGGTTTTTTATTTTCGGGACTAGCACTATTCTTGTTTTGTTCAGCTTCAAATTCATCTGCCCTGTGGTGTAGAAATCTCTAACCATATTGGTGATGTCAGCCTTTACAACCTCCCAATTATCCTAGAAAAATATGTCTGGGAATCCATCTGGTCCTGGAGCTTTTAGTTTCTTAAGATCGAAAACAGCTATCTTCACTTCTTCTTCATGTATTGGACGTAACAAAAATTGGTTCATTTGCTCAGTCACTACTTGTGGAATGCTATTACTTACACATTCATGGACTTAGTTAAGTTCTTCTTGAAATAGTCCTTGGAACCATTATTGCAGTTTTTGTTTGATAACATTTTCATCAGTCACTCATTCACCTTCTTCATTTTTTTTTATCCTTGTAAGCTGGTTTCTTTGCCTTCGTTGGACTGTTGTGAGGTGAAAATATTTCAAGTTTTTATCTCTTTCCCGAAGCCAATTCAATCTTAATCGTTGCATCTAATATAGTTCTTCCTGCTCCCAACATTCCTTCAAGGCTCTCTTAGCTTCTTGTTCTTCTTCTCTGTCGATGTTGCTAAAATTTCCCTCATATTTGCTATCAATACGCTCCTACAATTTTTGAATTTTTTTCTTTGGGTCACCAAACCTACCCTTTCTCCATCTCATTAAAGCTGTAGCACATCGGTGTAGTTTTTCAAGTATTTGAAGGTTCTCGCCATGGCATACACTTGCTTCCCATTCATTCTTAATCACTTCATTACAGTCATCTTCTCTACTCCAATTTACTTCATACTTGAAACTTCTTCTCCTCTTCTTTGGACATTTTTCTAGTTGAATCACCAGTGGTCGATGGTCAAATCCTACCATGTGTTCATAAATCACTATAGCATGTTCAAACAAAAGTCGCCACTCAGCTATGGCTAACACTTGATCCAGTCGAGCCATAATTGTTGATTCATCCATTTGTTTGTTATGCCAGGTATACTTTGGGCCTTTGAATCCTAAATCTGATAGTGAGCAGTCCATCATAATTTCCCTTAAAGGTGATTATTGGCTCCATCGAGGTTGGCTTCCCCCCTTTTTCTCCCTAGATTCAGCAAAAAAGTTGAAATCTTTTGCAATGATCAATGGACCAGAGATTTGAATTGCCATTGCTTGGATTTCTTCAAAGACTGCCTTCCTTTCTCTCTTGTTCGGAGCTCCATAGAAGCCTGTTAATCGCCAATTGTTGCATTCTCTGACTTCTACATCAATATAGTGCTTTGTCTTACTAATAACTTGGATGTCCCATTCATCACTCCACCATAAGGCTAGTCCTCCCGATCTGCCTAAGGGTTCAACATATGTACCATGAGTAAACCCATTTCTCATTCTCAGCTTTTCCATCTTCTGTTATATCTGTTTGGTCTCCATTAGAAAAACCATTTTTGGGTTATATTTAAAGACTATATCTGAAAGAAACCTTGTTGTAATCTTGCTTTCGGTCCCTTGATAATTCCATGAGATGATACTCATTTGAAGCTTCTTTTTGAAATTTGTTCACTTTACTTGCAATGATGAAGTTGTCTTTGGCCAATTATCAAACATGTGGTGTGTAGCAGAAAGATATCAAAGCTATCGTAGCTATTGCAAAAGATTACTTGCTGGCTTTATCTAGTTATTGGCCTTTACATGATAGTGGTTTTTTATTCCTAATTTCTAGTCCAATAGAAATTTTACCCACTTTTATAAAAATTTCATTACCTAGAAATTTATTATGGTGTCCTTTATCATGTAATCTCTAAAGTTTCAGTAGTAATGAAACTATAAATTCGGGTTGTTTAAAAAAATAAAATAAAATAAACATGAGCTCATATATAGTTGACTATAGTTTATTAAAATTTCAACAGCAAAAGTAATTATCATGGACCCAATTTGTTAATTGCTCAAACTATAAAAAAAGAGGAGGCAATTACTAAACAATCTATACTAGGTCTATACCAATCTCAAATATATAGTTTACCGGATTAATTAATATTTTTCTTTAAATAATATTTTGAGATAATTACATAAAAAACCCTAACCTTTTATAGCCTTTTCAAATTAAACACTAACCAATTTTTTCTTACAAAAGTAACCACCAACTATAAAAATTTTACAAATAATACCATATGTCTACTTTAGTTAACAGAAAGCTGATATGACAGTCGCTTTTTGATCTGCCTCAGTTGAGTGGAGCTCCACAATTGCTTATTGCTTTGAAGTAATATTTTTTTTAATGTTTGGACAGCCTAAGAATACTCATGGTTTAGGGTTTTGTGATTTTCCAGTCATCACAAAATTGTTTGGAAAGCCTAACAGTTTAAAATTTTGTTTTAAAATAATTGGAAAAAATTAGTGGATTGTCCAGTCATTAATCCAATAAGCAATTATGGGCTTCACTCAACTGAGGCAGACCAAAAAGTGACTGTCTGTTAATTAAAACTGATGAATGGTATTATTTGAAAGATTTTTATAGTTGGTGGTTACTTTTGTAAGAAAAAATTGGTTAGGGTTTAATTTGAAAGGGCTATAAAAGGCTGGGATTTTTTTTGTGTAATTTTCCCTAATATTTTTAACCGATTTCAATCTATGACCAACACACTAAATTAATTATTTGTTGTATTTATAAAATAATATATTATACAAGAGTTTTAGCATCTATCTAATATATTAATTAATTAATAATTTTTTACGTACTAATACATAATATGCAATTACTATTTTTGAAATATAAGTCAAGTGTTAATTTTTTTTAATTAAAAATGATGTATTTACTATGATTTTGTTTATTTAAACAAATCTTTACTTTATTAAATGTGTATAAAATAAAATAATTTGTAAAATATTTGAAAATAATAATTATATGTACAAATTTTATTTAGTAAAAAATAAATAAATTTTGTAAATAATAGATACTTTACATGTAATGTAAATTTATTTTTATAAACTAATAACTTAGTAATTTATTAAATAGTTAATATCTTGCTTAATTTTAATAATTTATTTTGATCTTAAAATTATTAATTTATAGAGATTTTACTATATGGCATTTATATAATAAAATTTATCATATGGGAGAATAGTTTATAAAAAATCAATTTAAACAAAAAATAATTGAGAAAAATGTAAAAAAATGACATATAAAAATCTTAAAGATTTAGCACAATAAATGTATTTATCTTTAATTATGTTGATAAATTTTTAATTTTAGGACCAAAAATTATAATTTTTTTTCATGTTTGACATAAATTATCTATTTTAAATTATAAAAAATCTATATTTAGTAATATGTGCCCGTTAAAAATAACAAATAATAGAAAGAAAGAGTTTTAACTAAAAGTTGAGTAATTGAATAATAAACATTTTTTAAAAGATATATAAAGAGATAATGGATTCAATTTCTAACATTGTAGGTAAGTGATGAAAAATTTATCTATTTTGTTGTTTGAAAAAAATGGGTCTTGAGAATTGATGTTAAAACTAAAATGTGATAGGTTGACAAGAATCAAAAGAAGAAGTGACAAAAACAAATTAAGAAACAAGAGGAAGAAGAAGAAGAACCCCATTGAGAGTTGATGATAAAACAGAGCTAAATTGTTTTTATGATTTTATCTATGGACCATAATTGGAAGTTGAATATCTTTTTTTAAAAAATATATCTTCATAATTCAAAGTAGTGATTTTAACAAAGACTAAAATGGCTATTGGGATTTGGGCAAACTGTAATAATTTTTTTTTCTTACATTACAAACATAATGCACATACTATTCCATTAATTTGTTTTTAGGAAATATTCTATTATTTAAAAAATATTTTAGTAATGAAAGCAACTTTTAAAAAAATTTTCAACATAGTTGGTTTACACTATTGAAAAAAAAATTGTTATCTAATAAAAATAAAATTTTAAACGTTTAACATATTTATATAGTATAATTAGAATTTAATTATTAGTATAAAATAAATTTAAAAGTTGTTGGATGACTGGCATCGATTAACGGTGGTTAACAATGATCGAAAATTACTAGAGTAGATTGTCCAATTATTTTTATATTATTTGTTATTTATTTATAATTTTTATTAGTTTTTCAAAAGGAATTTTCATTTAAAAATATTGTTTTACCAAAAAGAGGTAGTCTGTTTTTCTAAAAAATTTACTTAACTTTTTATTGATTAAAAATAGTTTAATGTTAACTATCTTTACTAATGATGCCAAATATTGAAAAACATAACAAAATTTTCCAAAATTTATATAGCACATAATAGGAGAGTGCAAGATTAATTGAAATGATTTTTAAGCAAACCGCTCACATGATAATTATTAATTTTTCATCACTTAATTTTATTTTATATTAATTATTGTTCTCTCTTAATAATAATTTAAAAAAATTTACACTTAAATTATTTTAATTTTACATTAGTTATTATTCTATCTCCTAATAAAAATTTTAAAAACTTTTAATAATTAACTATATATTTATATTCTTATTGCATGCATATAATTATTTAAAGAAATTTAAAAATAGCCAGATGTTTATAATTTTACTATATGTTCTAATTTTAATAAATATTATAAATATTATTTTACTACACGCATATAACTTTAAAAATTAAGTCTAGTTATGCGTTAAGTCAAGGGAAAAGTAGTCGTGGAGTGTGTGTGTTTGGGTTATATGACATTTTTACAAAATTGTCATGGTTTTGTGAAGGAGTGTGCACTGTCTCTGACCCAGTGTGTGCGTGTGTTTGTGTGTTTTGTTAATTTCAAAAAAAAAATGTAATTGCAAATATATGTAGTGTGGTGTCTCCCATTCACAGGAACCGGAGAATGGGCTGGTCCTTCGGGATCCCACATTGGTTGTGGAGTGTATGTGTGTGTTTAGGTTATATTGGTTAGCACGTCTTTATAAAATTGTCACGGTTTTATGAAGGAGTGTGTCTTGTCTCTGACCCAGTGTGTGCGTGTGTTTGTGTATTTTGTTGATTTCAAAAAAAAAAAGTTAAGGAAAAAGTACAAATAACTAGCATGTGGTTTCACTCATTTTCACTTAAAAAAATGTGGTATGTTTTGCGATAAAGAGGTATCTATGGTTTAATCTGTTAGTAATTAGAGGAAAATTACACTAACACCGTTAAATTGATGATGTGGCATGGGCAAAATTGGAATTTCAATGTGATTTCTCTAATTGAAACTGAATGAAACCATAAGGTAGTTATTTGTACATTTTTCATGAGTTTATTATAATAATAAAATGACTTATTTTTTATAA
>CATIWO010311667.1:0-46111 GCA_949673435.1 Macaranga tanarius
TCTTCGACTTGATTCCAAATAAAATAGGCTTTTAGCTGTAAACAGAAGAATTTTAATAGTAAAGATGACTGACATGTATGCATGAAATGTAGATGATTTTTTTTAAAACAAACAAACAAACAGATAAACAAACACATAGGTCTCAATAATGCAATCTTCCAATCTTATTCCTTTTATACACATATTCAATTGTGAGTTCATTGTCCTAGGATTTTTAGTCTGGGTTTATTATCAATAGGGGATAATAAAACTAATGTTCATGCATAAACTCTCGAGACGGAACAAACAAGTAGCATATCTCATTAATAAAACTAAAGTCCAACATAATGGGCCATGGTAGAAGGACCAAAACCCAATCTAAAATGGTTCATCATTATTAGGCTTGGGCTTTATGAATGAGACTACTATATGGCATCAAAACATATGCATTTAGAGAAATCTTAAGGGTTGTTACTAGGGCACTACATGAGCTAAGTTTCGGGTAAAGTCAAAGGCTCCCATAGCTTTATACTTTCTTTCCGTCTCCCCACTCAAGGGTCCGAGCGATGTACTCAATTATACTCCGCTGTGAGTGATAAAATTCGTGTACTCTACCACCAGATTTGAATGAAATACAAGTAGCAGAGCAATAACTATTATCGGGTTATTGGGACTGTGTGCATAGTATATGAAAATGGTGTAGTGAATGCAGAAGAAATAACTAGATAATTAAAAATAATAAAACACAAAACATTAGAATCAGTTTCTCTATTCCCAGTGGAGTCGCCACTATAGGCAGCGGGGTTCAGCGTGCGCCCAAATATTTGGTGACCACGGTACTGTGCGGGCTCAAAGCCCATTAGGAGTACAACTTGGGCCTTTTGATAGGCTTTGATTGGAGAATGGAGTCGCCACCCGGGTAAAATTCGGTAACACTTTTACAGCAACTAGATCCCGCGGAGGGAGCACAGCAGCCGTCCTCAGAGATTGGATCCGGAAACTGGGTATGGGCTTTTGAATGGCCCACCCGACCTTGCGATCGACCTCCGTTTGTATTTTGTATTTTATTATTTTTGATTATCTAATTATCTCTTTAATTACATGCAAATAAAAATGGGCTTCAATCAATTTTCAAATTTTATATTTTAGCTCAAATTATATTTTAGTCCATTTACATGTAATTTTGGTCTGATCCATCACAATTGATTCATACATCACATTCAAAATTCAGAATAAAACATTCATCCACACCATCCATAATTAATAATAAAATCACCAACCACCACAAATAAACGTGATGCGCACACAAAGAAAGGAGGGAAGAGAAAAGATACAACCCTTTTCATACAATAAAATAAATACAACTTTAAAACACAATTTAAATAGACTAGAACCCTAAATTAAATTTACTAGCCCATGGGCTATCTAATGTGTAGGCCTACAACACAAATCATAAATTAAATTTTTCCAAAAAATATTCTACAAAAATAGAACAAGGTTAGTGCAAAATAAATAATCAATAACTAAATTCTAGCTAGATTGCATATTAATAAATTACAAAAAAAATGAAATTAAATCTAAAATTAATTAAAATATTTCACAATATCAAATAACCCAATTAAATTAACGAATAATTATTTAACTAAAATTTAAATCATGCATGCCTAGTTCATAAAATTACCAAGAAAATACAAGAAAATATTATACAAAATAAACAAGTCAAAAATAAATAATTATCAAATAGAAAATAAATAAATAAATAGATAAATAAACAAATAAAATAAGTGAATAAATAAATAAATCAGAGACATAAAATATTAAAATACTAAATACAATTTAAAAAAGAGGAAAAATATTAAAAAGGAAAGAAAGAAAAAATAAAATAAAATAAAATAGTAAAATAAACTATATTAAAAAAAAAAGTAACATCAACAGTGCATGGCACTGTTGACATAAGAAAAATTTTGAATTGGTTGATGGGCCATCAGCCCATCAACTAAAAAAAATTAAACTTGAAATAGAGGCGCCTCTGTGATGAAGAGGCATGGCGTGCGCCTCTTTAGATATTGAAACAATAGAGACGTCACCTCTAAAATTTCTGATACAGAAATAATTTTTTTAAAAAATTGAAAATAAGGATGAATAATTTATTAAAAATAATTCTTACCATCAGAGTCTAATTTCGAGTGCCTCTAGCTCCGGAAGTGTATGGATTCTAACTCTTTATCTCTATAAATTCTCAACACCCTTCTTTTTTTTAGTTTTTGCTTTTTTCTTCTGATTTTGCTTTCTTTTTTTTTTTTCTTTCTTCTGATTTTTTTTCCTTTTGATTTCTCCTCCCCTTCTTTTCTGATTTTTTTTCTCCCATTTATAATAATTTCCAACTTTTAGTATCTCATTTACTCCCCACATCGCCCATCTACTCCTCTCCACGTTCTGCTATTAATTTTTTTGTAACTGCCGATGAAGAGGCGTACGCCTCCTTTTTTTTTTGGGCTTATGGGCTGCTGTTTGGGCCTAGTTTGATGGGTCTAGTCTAATGGGTTTAGAAGGTGTTTGTGTCTCTTACAAACGGGACAGAATCCAATTCCTTCACTGAGTTGGGCTTATCCGTCATTTCATCACTTGGAATTTACCTCGTGGGTTGGGCCAAAACTATGTGTCCACAATTTGTATACTATTTTTTTAATTAGTAATTTTTTTTGGTATTTAGTAACATATTTATTTATGTCAATTTTTTCGTAATATAATTATTTTGATTTTATAAATTATCTGAATTATTTTTAAAATGGAATCAATTTAATATTTTGATAATCAAAAATAAAAAATATATATTTACATTCAAATTTATTTATAAAATATCATGCATAATTTTTTTAAAACTAAACTAATTATTTTTTTACCATCATTAGAATAACATTTGATATATTAATTTTTTTTCTACTTATATATATTTTTTGCAAAAGTAATAACAACATAAACTATATGTTGATATTATTCAAATGACATAAAGAAATATTTTAAAATATAAAATGATATTTATTCAAAATATATATTACATTACATAAGATATTTTTATTACATATTTTAAAATATAAAACGCCAAAGTCGTGGAATTAAATCTCGTGTTGTTGTAACTATCAAAACAAAAAATTAAAATTTATTTTTTATTTGTGCATTTTGAATTTATTTCTAAGATATCATGTATAACTTTTTTTAGAAAAAACCAATTATTTTCACTATTATTAATAATATTTATGCATTAAAAGTTTATTTTCAACTATCAAGATATATATATATTTTTTAAAAAATAACATGAATATAAAATATATACTGATATTATTTAAGTTATAGTGAAAAAAATTATTGTATATTTATTACATAAGATATTATTGTTACATATTTTTAAATATAAAATAGCAAAGTCATAGAATTAAATTCCGTATTGAATATATATATATATATAAAGAAAAATATATACAAAATTACAAATAATTGTATTCTATAAATTTTCTAAACACGCAAAAAAAAAAAAAAAAAACTGCTGATTCACTTTTTTTATAATTTCATTGATTGTACAATTGAAACAATTTGTAGCATTGAGTATTAATGAAAACTTTCTTAATGAATTAAAATTAAAGCTTAAAAGGCCGGTATTTTTTAGTTTTGGTTATTTTGGCACAAATATTTTTTAGTTTTGGAAAGAAACATGACATTAAAAATTTAAAATTTTTATAATATTAAGAAGATTTTAATCACATTATTGAGGATTTTTTAGTGAATTTGTCATAGTTAATTTTTTTATTTTTTATTTTATTTTGATCACAATAATTTGTCCTTTTAAATATAACATAATGTTAATATTTTATATAAGAAATTTAAATTCAAAATTTACTTTAAACTTGAAAATATTTTTAATTTTTAATTTTTATTTTACTAAGTTGTTTATTTTTAATAATTTATAAATTTAAAATTCAAAATTCAAATATTAATTTTAAAAAATTTCAAATAAAATAAAAAATTTTACATTTTTCATCAATTTCAGATAAAAATTTATTCTAATAATTTAAAATATTATTTTTAACCTTATAATAATTTCACGTAATTTTAAAAAAGTTGCAATCAAAAAAGTTAGGAATTATTATATTAATCATATCCCATACACATTGAATATAGAAAAGTTAATACAACATAGCTTAAAATTTTTAACTTTTTTATAATAATATATCAAAATATTTTGATATATTTTCAAAATTATCATAAATCATTACTAATAATATTAATAAATATACAATTAGTGATATTCTAAAAAATCATGTTACATTAAAATAAAAATAATATCTTTAAATATATTAGAATGAATATTTAATTTACTTCAAAATATCATATTAGATCATTAGAATATAGGGATATAACCGAGTCAAATTGACTCGTGATCTATTCAGGATCAATTTGGAAAGAATTTAAAATTAACTCTATTATTATCGAGTCAAACTTGAATTCCTTATTATTTGACTCGATAAGCTCGCAAGGTTAAGCGAGACTAATAGAGCTTATGCATATTTACCATTTTACCCTTATTATTTTAATGTAATTATAAAAATATCTTATCGAACCAAGTTGAGTTCAAACTTAAATCGAGTTTAAATATTTTAAAAATTATATATTTGAAAATTTTAAAATTTTATATAATTAATTGAGTCGAGCTCAATTCAACTATCACAAATATACAAAAAAAAAAAAAAAAAAAACCATCTTCAAATTATCATGATTTAGTTTCAAAATATTACGATCTTTTTCAAAATATTGCAATTTAACACTAAAATATCTCACTTTTTTTTAAAAAAAATATCACAAATAAAATTTTTTTGAGAACATCATGATAAATTCAATTTATCGACCAATTAGATCACAACACATCAACTGCTAGTTTTGACGTGCCTACTTATTTAGCTTTTATATATATATACATAGCTTCTTAACTATTATTATTACGATAAAATATTAATATAAAATTCAAATTCACTACTAAAATTATATTGTAAGTGATTTTTTATTAAAATATCTATATTGATACTTTTAAAATATTATAAATTTATTTTTTTTATTTCGAATAAAATTAAAATATATTTTAATTTTTATTTATTGGGAGTATTGTGTAATTAGTTAAATACTAAATTACTTAATAAAAAAATTTTCTATTAGATACCCATTTTTTTAACATTAAATAATATATTTTTAACAATATTAATGAGTAGGGTAGGACTTAGCATTCAATCGATCTAATTTTCTAAACTAACTAAATTTTCTAACCTATGAAAATTAATCAGTTTGGCTTTCAATTAACCAAAATTTGAAAAAAAAATAAAAAATGTGGCTTCGAGGGTTCAAATCTATAATTTTATGGACAAAAATAGACGTGCTTCCAACTAAGTCACATGTATTTTTATAAGATATTTGAATATAAAGTATACTACATAAAAAAGCTTGCTAGCAGGGATATCATTTTTCCATGCAGGGTGAGAATATACCATTTAGTTAGTTTAAGGAAAAAATAGAACCAGTAAACTATTTGCCATCAAGATTGAAAGCAATGAGAATTGAGGTCGTTTCGCCTATGAGTAACAGTACATGGTGAACAATTAGCACCAAGCTCACACTTACGAGGACTTTTTCACTTGACTGTATGTCTTTACTGTATTCATTAGATGGCACGCAAATATTCACTAGACATGTACGAACTACTTGTCTTAGTTTATTATGAAATAAAGGAAAGCACATGCAAAGGAACTTCTTCTACCTAACCTAGTATTTTTTTCACAATATGATATTTCACTCGAAAGGTCTGAAATCAAAACTAGAAAATGGAGTTAAAGGCACCTGGTTCTAAAATAAATTGTTTCAATCAATCAACAACCTATATAAGGAAGATATAAGCGTGTAAAACACTTTGAGAGAACACTCATTCCTTAAGTCTCTCAGTATCTCTCTTTAAACCTTTGTTTTTTCCTTTTCATTCACTTAAATCTCTTCTGTTTTTATTGATTTTGTCCAGATCCTCATTTTCTTCTTAAAAAAAGGAAGAAGAATGATCTTTTATATTTTAAGTTAAAGTCGACGAGCAGTAATGAGTGCATCCCCCTACTTGAGCCATGAACTAAGCAAGATAGCTTCCAATATGAAACCGAGACAAGCAACTTAACAGTTGACTATCTTAGTTCTTCCACCTTTGGGTTAAACACAATGAATGTCTTATCGACCTGCCTTACATCCTCTTTTCATATCTTTCTACTTTGCTTAGAAAGGAATCAATATCTTTTACTGTTGTCATTTCTTTTATTCTGTCACAAAATATATATTATCAGTTTTGAAAATACAAAAGAACTAATTTTTAGTTTGACTTTTAGTCTAGTTCAGTGCTTGCTCATCTCTAATATTAAAATACAATTAAAATAAAATTACATATACTTAAATATTAAGAAAAAATCGTAGAGCAATAATTAAAAAACCACAATGTGCTTTATTTTTCCAAAAAAATGATATAATAAAATTAAATCCTTTTGTACTTTTACAGTTATTAATTTAATCTTTTAATTTTTACATGTATAACTTAAATTTATTTTGAATTGATTACTATTTATTTTATGTCACTACAAGAATTTTCAGACTTTTGTAATAAAAGTATTTTTGATGAATTCAAATTTGTCACAAATAATATATTTATTGTGACAAAATTTTAAAATGTCATATTAAACGTTTGAAAATTATAATATAGTAACAAAATAAAATTCATCAAAATATTTTGTCACAATAAGAGGGCATAAAAGATAAATAGTAACAAAAAAAATTTTGTTATAATATTTTGTGACAAAATATTGGCACCAATATATATTAGATATTGCGAGAAATATATTTCATAAAAAATAATTTAGTCACAATATTTTATTGAACTTCTAATTATTATAAAATATTTTGTCACTATAGAAAATAATTTTTTCCATAAAAATTTTGTCACAAGATATTGATGCTAAATTATTTGGGCCAATATAAATTAGATATTGTAATAAATATATTTCATCACAAAATAATTTACTCATTACATGTTTCTATATTAGTGTTTATCATGGTAGCAAATATATTTCAATATAAAAAATTTTATCACAAAATAATAGGTGTCAATTTTTTGTTTTTACAAATATAAATTAGATAGCATGACAAACATATTTTGTCAAGAAATGCTTAAATTAATATACTTTTATTATACTTGTACTTATAAAAGTGTTTTATCATTATAAGAAATGTTTTCTAACATAAAAAAAAAGGACATAAAATCTTTTTACTAATGTAAATTTAATACTATGTCAATTATATGTCATAAAAAATGAGAAAAACTATATAAAATAGTAAATTATTGATAAACTGTATAATTTTATAGGAAAAATCTTGATAAAAAATAAGCTAAAAAATTTCTATTGAGAAAATAATATATAATAGAATATTGTAATGGAAAACAGGTCAGATAGGCCCTCCAACTTGTATGTGTGGGCCAAGTAGATCCAATTTCAACTTTTTTTCCCAAATAGGGCCTAAAACTTCTATTTAAAGGCCAAATTACTCCAATTTTTTGTCCAAAGTCCTGTGTGGTTTTCACTTACGCACAATAATCAAAAATAATAAAATCCAACAATTTTAATATTATCATTAGTTAAGAATTAACTATTTTTAATTATTGTTATTTTTTTCTCCAAATCTACTAAAGAAAACCCTTCCTTCAACGCTTCCAACCTTCCAATCATGGCCGTCACTATATTTTCATCATCAGCTACCACCTCTCCACCATTATGCATCACTATCTACCACTGCCTCTTTACCATCATGCTTCACCATATACCACTGTCTCTCCATTACCATCTATCATCCCCTCTGCATCATTATCCATCACCATCCACCACTCCATCACTGGCCACCACTTTTACCTTTTCTTTTTTAACCATACCCATAAAATTCCAAACAAAAGCCATAACCATCCACTGCTACTTTTGTTTAAAAGTGATCTACTATCAAATTAAAACCAACAATACACCATATTTGCACCACTATCTACAATCACTTCCCATGGAGAACGATTATGGGATTAAAAGAGAAGCCATCGTTATTGTTTTAAAGTGTAATAGTAATAATGATAAAGAAAAAAATACAAGGATTGGGTTTCTGAAATCAACCAAATCAGTAAGTTAAAGATGGCTGCCTATGAGAATTAGTTAAAATATGTTGTTTTTAATTGATTAAAATATATCATGTTGTAGTTGAAAATATTTTTTTATTATCTTTCTTTCCTCCTTTTACAATTTTCATTTTCAATCAATTTCTAATTAATGTTGAACCTTTTATTTATGATTGAAATTTTTAATTAGTGTGAATGTTTGATTATTGTTATTATTATCATTACTTCCTCTTTTGTGTAATTCTTACAATTTTTATTGGTTTAAGTTTGTTGGATTTGAGGTTTTTGGCACTAAAAGAGAAAAAAAATATAAGGGGTGATAACGATGGTGGATAAGCGGTGGTGATTGGTGAAGAAGGTAAAAAGATATGCAAGAAGGTTGTTATAATGGCATTGTTAATTTTTTTATTTTATTTTTTAAAAATTATTTTTTGTTAGACACAAAATAAAATTTAATATATATAAGATAATATATAACCTACACTTTCTTTCTTCAGTATCTGCAATCAAAGCACTTTATTTGGTCAAAATTTGGGGTGATTTGACCTTTAAATAGACGTTTTGGAGTCTTTAGTGGAAAAGTTAAAATTGGGCTTATCTTTTAATACAAGTTGAAAGGGCAAACTGACCATTTGTCTTTAAATATATATATATATATATATATTATGTCTAAAAAAAATAATTTACATAAAAAAAATTAACAATGTTACTATAATAACCTCCTTGCATATCTTCTCACCTTCTTTACCAATCACCACCGCATATCCACCATTGTTATCACCCCTTATATTTTTATTCTCTTTCAACTTCCAAAAAACCTCAAATCCAATAAACTCAAACTAATAAAAATTATATAAAAGAGGAAGTAGTGATAATATTAACAATAATCAAATATTCACACTAATTAAAAATTTTAGTTACAGATGAAAAGTTTAACATTAATTTTTATTGATTGACAATAAAAATTGTAAAAGGAGGAAAGCAAAACAAAAAAAAAAATTATTTTTAACTACAACATAGTATATTTTAATTAATTAAAAATGACATATTTTAACTAATTCTCATAGGCAACCATTTTTAACTTACTGATTTTATCGATTTCAGAAACTCAATCCCTATAATTTTTTTCTTTATCACTGTTACTGTTATACTTCAAAACAATAACGATGGCTTCTCTTTTAATCATATGATCATCCTCCATGGGAAGTGATGCAATGTTTGTAGATAGTGGTACTAAAGTGGTGTATTGTTAATTTTAATTTGATAGCAGTTCACTTTTAAATAAAAGTAGTAATGGATGGTTATGGTAATTATTTGGAATTTTATGGGTATAGTTGAAAGAGAAAAGGTAAAAGTGGTGGCCATTGATGGATGATGGATGGTGATAGAGGAGTGGCGGTGGATGATAATGGAGAGGGGATAATAGATAGTGATGAAGAGGCAGTAGTGTATAGCGAAGCATAGTGGTGGAGAGATAGATAGTGATGCATGGTAGTGGAGAGGTGGCAGTCGTTGATGGAGATGTAGCGGTGACCATGATTGGGAGGGTGGAGGAGAAGGTTAAAAGCAATAAATGAAAGGTTTTCTTTAGTAGATTTAGAGAAAAAATAATAACAATTAAAATTAGTGAATTTTTAAATAATGATAATATTAAAATTATTGGATTTTATTATTTTTGTTTATTATGTGTGAGTGAAAAGTACGCAGGACTTTGGATAAAAATTTAGAGTAATTTGGCCTTTAAAGAGAAGTTCTGGGTCTATTTGGAGGAAAGTTGAAATTGGACCTATTTGGCCCACACATACGAATTGGAGGGCCTATCTTACTTTTTGTCCTATATATAAGATAATATGCAACCTACACTTTCTTTCTTCAGCATCTGCAATCAACTTACTTTATTTGATAAAAATTTAGGGTGATTTGGCCTTTAAATAGAGGTTTTGGGGTTATTTAGTGGAAGAGTTGAAATTAGGCTTATTTGACCTTTAAATACAAGTTGAAGGGGTGATATTTTACAATTAGCATAGTAGTATTAGGATGTTTTATGCATAATTAGGTTGCATTTAGTTCACATTTTAGCCTAGTTTTGATGCATTTCATTTACAATCACAAATGCCTTTTGATCTTAATTGTTTCTTCATAAATGCATATGAATTTGAGTGATTTATTGGAGTTTTGAAGTTTGTTTGTAGTTTAGGGAAGTTATATAAGCATATCAAAGTCATTCAAGGTTAAAAGAGTGGAGGAGGCAAGCTTTGAAGTGTGTTCTATGTGTCACGAGTCGGCA
This sequence comes from Macaranga tanarius, assembly GCA_949673435.1. Classification (NCBI taxonomy): domain Eukaryota; kingdom Viridiplantae; phylum Streptophyta; class Magnoliopsida; order Malpighiales; family Euphorbiaceae; genus Macaranga; species Macaranga tanarius. The sequence goes on from CATIWO010311667.1 coordinate 10,491, forward strand.
CCATCCCTTATTGTCAGTCACGAGTCGTGACAGTATGATACTATCATGAGTCAACACTCCTATACTAATAGTCACAAGTCGTGATAGTGTGGTATTGTCACTACTCGGCACCAAGTTTCACCACTCGGTACTACTTAAAAGGACATGACCATTCAGACCATGTCTTAGTCTTTCAGCCATAACTTCTTCTACAAAATTTGGATTTAAGTGATTCAAGTGGCTATGGAAAGCTAACTTAGGGACTATAACTTTTATGAAGACATCTAAACCCAGATCACTCATCTAAATTGACAAAAATTCCATTGAAATAACTACTAGTGTTGAAGCAATGTGATCCTTCACCAAGTTGATAGCCTTTTGTATGATATGAATTGTACCCTTTAGCTATTAACTTCTAAACATATAAATACTTCTTTTTGTCTCTAGAAATTAAATTATAACATTCATAGAAAATTCAGAGATAAAAAGTAGTTAGGAATTTTAAGATTTTTGGTGTATATTCAAGAAGAACAAAAAGGCTATTTTGCTTGTAGACATGTTTTCATTAAGTAACTATCAAAGGATTATTAGAGATTCTAGCAATCATTCCTAAGCTTCTCTAACTCTTTCTCTTCATAGTTTTCTTGATAATTAAAGATTGTTTGTGCATGTTTATGGTTTTATTCATAATATATTAAGGCTAAATACTTTATAGGTTAGAATTACAATGGATGATAAATTCAATGAACTATATTATTATTTTTGCATTAATGGATGAATAATTTCGCTTCAGTTGAGTTCTTAATTGTATTATGTATGCTTGATCATGATATATAATATCTTAGTTAAAGATTTACAATGAGAATGAGGATTTTTGATGGAAAAGCAATTGTTGTCACTTAAGTTAAAAGATTGGACTAGAGATACGGAATCTACTTCTAAAGAGGTAAAAAGAATTGGCATATAGTTTCATAATCTTTGTTTACATTTATATTGATATGAGAATGCTTGTAAATCTACTCAAAGACATCTTTAAATAACTTAGAGATAAGCTTTAATGGTAATAGGTTAATTCTCCAATCATTTCATTCATAATTTATAAAATTTACTTTATGTTAATAGTTCATTGATTTAGCCTAAATTGTAATCTCCACCTACACTTCTTGAATTATTATTTTTATAGTATATTTTAGATTAATTGTATAAGTTTAGTGAAGTTAGTACTTAATTAAGTTTATAATTTAACTAATTGCATAATTGATTATTTAGTAAGTCTATTCATCTACGTATCTATTCGGTTAGTAATTAATTCCTTGATTTCCTTGTGTTTGGCCCCTTGCTTATACTATATTTAGCCATAGAAGCTAGAGTATACAATTTAACCTACATCAAAATTTGGCGTCGTTGCCAAAAAAATTGAATAGAATTAATATTAGTTTAGGATAGAGAAAGGTTACTTTAGGATTGAGATAGATTCATTACTTAGTTATTATAGTTTAATTTTCTTATTTAGTAATTTTTTTTATTAGTTGTATCTTTATTTTCTTTTTTTTGCCTTTCATGAGACGTGCTCGTAGTTCAAGTAATATTTTGTTCTTTGACCTTGAAATTAAACACACTTTTCACTAATTGCATATGGAATAAAGTCTACTAAAAGAGTACGAAGAAAGACAAGCGAATATGGGTGAACCGCAAAGAAGGACTTTGGGCGATTTTGCCTTACCGGACATAACTAAAAATTCTTGAGGCATTGCAGCTCCAACCATTACCAATAATAATTTTGAAATCAAGCCTAGTGTCATCTAAATGGTACAGAATAATCAGTTTGGAGGTTTGCCGGGGGAGGACCCATATGCTCACATCCTCACATTCCTTAATGTTTATGTAACCTTCAAGATTAATAATGTTTCAGATGATGCAATAAGGCTAAAGTTGTTTCCATTTTCTGTGAGGGACAAAGCTCAAATTTAGCTTGCTAGTTTACCTAGCAACTTTATCACTACATGGGATCAATTGAAGCAAGCTTTCCTCCATAAGTACTTCCCACCACATAAGACGACTAGGCTTCGTAATGAGATTGGCACTTTCAAGCAAAATAAGGATGAGACACTTTATGCAGCTTGGGAGAGATTCAAAGAGCTTCAAAGACAATGTCCATATCATGGGTTACCCGATTAGATGATCCCTTAAATTTTCTACAACGAATTATCTGATAATGATAGGAGCATTGTAAATGCAGCCTCTAGTGGTAAATAGATGAAAAAGACACCAACAAAAGCAATTACCTTATTGGAAGAACTTGCATCTCAAGGTTATATGGGTGATGAAACCACTTTGGAAAAAAAAGGAATACTTGAGTTAGATAGAATAAACATGTCGAATGCCAAGGTAGATGCTTTGACGAAGCTAGTAAGCAAGGTTCAAATCAATTCGGTGGAAAAATTAAGCTCAACTTATGAACTATGTGGTGGTCCTCATGCATATGATGAATGCCATATGAGTTCTAGAGGGGAGGTAAACTATTTGTAAGGAGGTTTCAACCAAAGAAATGGGCCAAACTCAAACACATACAACCCTCAATGGAGAAACCACCCCAGTTTCTCATGGTCTAACCCTTCCCAATTCAACCCAAACACCAATCTATAAAACCTACTTGGATTTCCCATAAAACAACAAGATTTCAACCCTACCCAACCAAAATCCAACCTTGAAACTCTTATGGAGCAATTCGTTAACTAACAAATTATCATCAACAAGCAAAAGGAGGAGCAATTCAAGCAAATTAGCTCAAAAATTGATTAACTTGTTACCTATAACCGTATCCTTAAACCCTAAATTGCTCAACAATCTTGTTCCTCCAACCCTAAACCTTTGGGAAAGCTTCCTAGCTAACAGAGTCTATACTAAAAGAGACTTACCAAGTAATTAATTTGAGGAGTGGTAAGGAGGTAGGGAATGTTGCTACTACTAAGGGTAAAAAAATGATTGATGATGAAGATGTGGTAGAGATGGAGGTTAGTAAGGAAAATGGTGATGTTGTTGTTAGTGCTAAGGAATATATAGAAGGTGTTGAGAAGGGTAAAAAAGGAGATGACACACTAAACAAGGATGATGAACTTAAGGTAGATATTAAAAAACTATATTTTCCCCAAAGGTTCATAAGACGTAGCTTGGATAAGCAATTTGGCAAATTCCTTAATAATCTCAAGGAGATCACCATTACTATACCATTTACGGATGCCATTAGAGACATGCCAGCATGAGGCAAGTTTTTAAAGGTTATCATTAGCCATAGAGCAAGCTTGAGGAGTATGGATTAGTTTTTTTTGTTAAAGAATCCAAGGCTATGTACTCCAAATCCCCGCCAAAGTTCAAGGATCTAAGTTGTTTCACTATCCCTTGTGTAATTGGTGGTACTTATTTGGGTAAAGCTTTGTGTGATATTGGTGCTAATGTTAGTCTTATGCCTTACTCCATCTATAAGAAGCTTGATTTGGGAGAGCTTAAGCCTACATATATATATCTTTCTATGGCAAACAAATCAATTACTTACCCACTTAGCATCCTTCAAAATATGACAACCAAAGTTGGGAAATTTGTTATACCTGTAGATTTTATTGTGTTAGACATAGAGGAAGATCTTGAAATTCTAATCTTATTTGGTAGACCATTTTTTGCGATGACGAGTGTAATTATTAATATAAAAAGAGGCAAGATTACATTAGAAGTGAATAATGAGTCTATAGTGTTTGATGTATTCAAGATGATGAAGACTACACCAATGGAAGTGGCAAGTTGAATTGACTCACTTGATGCTATTGATGAATGTGTTGATAAAGTGATACATAAGTGCCTAAAGCAAGATTCTATGGAGACATACTCGATGAAAGGAGCTAATGTGAAACTCTTGGAGGTAACTCCGTACCTTCCTCTTCATAGGACTTCACGATTTATGCCTTTAAGGAGGGATGATGATTCTAAGTCTACTTCACCAAATGAAAAATTTAAGCTAAATCTCAAGCCTTTGCCATCCACTCTAAGATCCGTATTTCTTGACTCTAACTGTAAATTTCCTTTCATTGTGAATTCATTTTTGCCTAAAGATAAGGTTGATGCTTTATGTGATGTGTTACTTGGCCATGAAGGTGCCATTGGTTATTCTATAAATGATTTCAAATGTATTAGCCTAAATGTGTGTATGCATAGGATCTTTTTAGAGGATGATGCTAAGCCTTCCATTGAAGGTCAAAGAAGATTAAATCCCACACTTAAAGATGTGGTTAGGAAAGAGGTAATTAAGTTGCTTGATAATGGTATTATATTTTTCATTAGTGATAGCAAGTGGGTAAGTCCCGTTCAAGTTGTCCCTAAAAAGGGTGGCTTGACAGTTGTGAAAAATGAGTTTAATGATTTAGTGTCTATTAGAACTGTCACTAGATGGCGTATATGCATTCATTATAGGAAACTTAATAAGGCAACTAGGAAAGACCATTTTCCATTACCATTTATTGACCAAGTTTTAGAAAGATTGGCTAATTTTTCATATTTTTGCTACTTAGATAGGATTAGTGGTTTTTACCAAATACCTATTCATCCTGATGACCAAACCAATACTACTTTTATATTTTCCTATGGTACCTTTGCATTTAGGCGTATACCTTTTGGGCTATGCGATGCTCCTGCCACATTTCAACGATGTATGTTCTCCATTTTTAGTAATTTAATTGATGATTGTGTAGAGGTTTTCAAGGATGATTTTAGTATTTATGGTGCTAACTTTTCAAATTGTCTAAAAAATTTTTCTAAAGTGCTTGGCAGGTATAAAGAGCATATATTAGTGCTGAAGTGGAAGAAATGTCATTTTATGGTGCAAGAAGGAATTATTTTAAGCCATATAGTGTCAAGTAGGGCATTGAAGTTGATAAAGCAAAAATTGAAGTCATGGCTAATTTGCCACCTCAAAAATGTGTCAAAGATGTGAGAAGTTTTCTTGGGCATGCTAGATTCTATAGAAGATTCATTAGAGACTTCTCTAAAATTGCCAAACCATTGTGCAATTATTAGCAAAGGAGGCAGTTTTTGAGTGTGATGATGCATGCTTCGATTCCTTTGAAAAGCTTAAGAAAGCTCTTATTTCAGCTCCTATTTTGTAGCCACCTAATTGGGAGTTACCATTTAAGATTATGTGTGATGCTAGTAATTATGCAGTGGGGGCTGTTTTAGGCCAAAGAAAGGAAGGGAAGCCTTATGTGATTTACTATGTTAACAAGCTTCTTGATAATGCTCAAATTAACTATACTACCACAGAAAAAGAGCTTCTTACCATTGTTTATGCTTTTGACAAATTTAGAATATATCTTTATTGCCAAGGTTACAACCTGAGCCTAATTTTGAAGTGATAAAAATGATACTATTACTAACGCTACTATTTAAGATATATATTAGCAAGCTGCAATGTGGAAGATTTATATGTGTGTGAATGCACTTCTCAAAGTACAAAAGCCTATGGAGCCCAAAGCTTGAGGACACGTGAATATTAAGACTTATGGAAGGGCATTTCAGTAATTGAAAAAATTAGATATTATTGTTAAAAGCACTTAAGATCATCTGCACCGTCCATTGATCTTGATTAAATGGTTTTTAAGCTCTGTATTCTTTCCATTTTTAGCTATAGAGACAAAAGGGTATCTTCTGAGGCAAAGCTGATTTTTTACTATAACAGAACCCATAGCTTCAGTGACACCTATCCTCTTATCTCTTGTCTTTTTTTAGGATAAATAAATATTTTTGTACACTGTTACATTACATACACACTTATACAACCATGCAACTAAAATCACAGAAGAGCACGATTTGGTTTTTGTTTATATATCAAAAGCTTTCATTTTTCAAATAACAAAAATCAAAAAAAATTTCTAATTAGTTCAAATGGCATCTTTCTAGAAGCTCAACCTTGAGTATAAATAGTTCAACCTATTTTCATTAAAAGGCAGAGAGCATATTATTGAAAAATCGTTGCATTGCACTTCATACATTGCTCATTTACTCTCTCAAAGTGTTTATAGGTTTTATTTGTATTTTCTTGAGTGAAAGCTAAGAGAAAAATATTAAAAAATCTTTTGTATTTAAGTGAGGAAGGTCTTTAAGCACCTATTGATAAGTTTGTGGTGATAGTTTCCTGGTTAAGCTGCAAAACTAGTGGTGAAAAAGCAGTTCTCTGGATCTATTCGAAAACTAGAGGGTGGCAGTTTCTGGAGCCATTTGAAAACTAGTCTATGGGGTTAGTTCTAGCAATAGGGTAGTTGTGAATAGGGTTGTACTCCAAAGACTTATCTTTTGCCCGCCAAAAGAGACCGAGATTGAGAGAAAATCTTGAAAAGTCCCTCAAGGACTGGATGTAGGCAGGTAGCCAAACCACGATAAAATTGTTGTGTTTGATTTCTCTTGTCCTTGCTCTTTATTTTTTATTATTTTATGTGATAGCATCCTCTCTTTGGTTTCATGTATGCTTATAAGTATTTCTGGTTCTAATTTGTATTGTCAATCCATTTTCAACTGAGTCTCTGCTTGAAAATTAGCTTTGATGCTTGCACTATTTTTCTTCATGCTTTTATTTTGATTGCTTATTTAAAAATCTAAAAATATCATTTTTATTCAGTCAGTTGAGTTTCTTTCTTATTTACAAAATCAACTCTGAAAGTCAATATTTCATATTTAGCCTTTCTTTCCTAGCTCTAATTTGATAAGCTCTGATAAAATAGTTTTTCAAAGCTTTCGCTGACATAGTTTTTGATAAAATTAGTATTTAATCATTTTCATGAAAATTACTCAATTCACCCCCCTCTTGAGTAGTCTATCAGACCTAACTCTTGGTACTAGAGCAGGTTTCTGAAACTGTTTCTAAGGTCAAAACCTTTGAGAGATCAAAAAGGCTGCAGTTCTAATGTTATTCATAGTGTATCAGGATTACCTAAGGAAAATTCCATCACTCGTCCTCCTCTTTTTAATGGACCAAACTATACTTATTAGAAAAATAGAATGAGAAATTTGGTACAGGCTACTGATATTGATTGCTGAAGAGTCATTGTTTCTGGACCGATAGTTCCAACTAACACTCAAGCTGATAGAAGGAAAGTCAATATCCTAGAAGCTGAATATTCTGATGATGACTGGAAAAAGATCCAACTGAATGTAAAGGCACTTAACATGCTTCATTGTGCATTGGATATGAACGAGTACAACAGAATCTCAACTTGCACATCAGCAAAGCAAGTATGGGACAAGCTGGAAGTCACTTATGAAGGGACAAATCAGGTTAAGGAGTCGAAGATCAACTTACTGTGAAGAGAGCATGAGTTATTTTTTATGAAACCAGATGAAATATTTTCTTTCAATGAATTCAAGATTCTCTAAAATAGTGAACTCACTGAAAAATCTTGGAAAGGAAATCATTGAAGAAGAAATAGTGAAGAAAATTCTCAGATCTTTACTTGAAAGATGGGAAACAAAAGTCATGGTTCTCTGTGAAGCTAAAAATCTAAAGGAATATTCATATGATGAGCTTGTCGGTTCTTTGCTGACTCGTGAAATGATGATGAGAAGTAAAGAAAAAGAAAAGAAGACAACCAGTGACAAAAAGAAGAGAAGTGATCTAGCCCTAAAAATCAGCTCAAGCAGTGAAAGCTCAATTTGCTCAGAAGACGAAGATGACTTTGTGCTGATTATAAGAAGATTCAAAAGAATGCATCACAAAGGTGGAAAAGATTTACAGGAAAAATATCAAGAAGATGTTTAGCCCCAAAGCTAATCCTCTACAGAAAAAGGAAAAGCAAGAAATAATATGCTTTGAATGCAACAAGCATGGACACTACAAGACTAATTGCCTGAAGCTGAAAAGAAAGTCCAATAAAAGTAAAACCAAAAAAAGCTATGGTTGCTACATGGAGTGACAGTGAAAGCTCAAGCTCAAGAGAAGAAGAAAAGTCAAATGAAGTTAGAAACCTCCGTTTGATGACCTTTAAAAGTGAAGAATTGAGCCAAACTGAAATGAAGGAATCAGGATCTGAAACTAATTCCTTAGAAGAGCTCACACAAGAGGTACAATCTTCTGACTTTATTTTTGATAATGATTTAGGTAATGCATTTGATGTGCTATACATTGAGTTTAAAAAACTTTCCAAGAAATACAAAAAGCTTAAGAAGGTACTCAAATATGTTAAGTCAAATCTTAACGATAAAGTTAAAACTATTTTCTCTTGAGCTTCACAAGCTGAATTTGATGATTTGAAAGAAAAAGAGAAACATGCACAAGATCTGTTTACATATGCATCTGAATGTTTGAATACTACTGCTTGTGAAATTAGATTTCTGAAAAATGAGCTTAGTGTGATCACTGAAAGAAATACATTTTTAGTGAGAACTAATGATAATTTGCAAAAAAAATTGAGAGCTTGACCAATGATCTTGAAAGATTCACAAAGGGAAGGCAAAATCTTGATATTTTATTAGGAAACCAACGGTTTTCAAATGAAAAATCTAGATTAGGCTTTACTAGATTTGTGAAAAACAAAACATATGACTCTTACTTGGTTAAAGATATTTCTTCAAGTCACACACATCTCACATGCTTTTATTGCAATTATAAAGGACATGTATCAAGATTCTGTGCTTATAAGAAAGGGTTTTCTAAAGCTAATTTTTTCTGGGCACTAAAAGGTACTAAGCTATTTTTTGAAACTAAATTATTAGGACCCAAAATACTTTGGGTACCTAAAACTAACTGATCCCTTATAGGTCTACCTTAAGAGCAAGAGTGTTCAAAAAAAATGGTACATGGATAGTGCTTGCTCTAGGCATATGATGGGTAACAAGTCAAAGTTCACCCAATTGAAAATGAAAAATAGGGGATCTGTCAGTTTTGGGGATAACAGCAAAGGGAAGATAATTGGCATTGGAATAGTTGGAGCTAATCCTTCTATTGAAGAGGTATCACTAGTTAAATTTGATCAGTGTCAGTCAGTTGTGTAATAAGAATAAGAGAGTCATTTTTTAGCCTACTCACTGTGAAGTTTAAGATATACATGACAATCAAACATTGTTTGTTGGTGATAGATTTGAAAATGTATACTTGGTTAATTTTGAAAATTTATGCTGTGCATCTAATTTATGTTTGGCATCTGTTGATGTAGATAGCTGGTTATGGCATAAAAGATTAGGTCATGCAAGCATGAATCTGATTTCAATGCTTTCTAAAAATGAGCTTATTAGAGGTCTACCGAAGCTAAAATTTGAAAAGGACACTGTTTATGATGCTTGTCAATTAGGCAAATAAATAAGGTCTTTACTCAAATCTAAAGGCACGATCTCAACTAGCAAACCACTTGAACCGTTGCATCTTAATTTGTTTGGACCAGTCACACCATCTAGTCTAGGAGGTAAGTCATATGAATTTGTTATAGTGGATGATTATACTAGATATACTTGGACCCTCTTCCTGGCTGAAAAGGATGAGGCATTTAAGAAATTTGCTAGTCTTTATAGAAAGCTTCAAAATCAGAAAGGATATAATGTCATAAGTTTTCAAAGTGATCATGGTCGAGAGTTTGAAAATAAATAGTTTGAAGAGCTTTATGATAAGTTTGGAATCAATTATAATTTTTCAGCTCCAATAAGTCCCCAATAGAATAGAGTTGTGGAAAGAAAGAATAGAACCTTGTAAGAGATGGCACACACAATGCTTAGTAAAGCTAATTTGCCAAAGTATTTTTTGGCTGAAGCCATAAATATAGCATGTTGCATCTTGAATAGAGCATTAGTAAGATCCTCCTTGAAAAAGACACCCTGTGAGCTGTGAAAAGGTAAAAAGCCGAACATAAGCTATTTTAAGGTGTTTGATTGTAAATGCTTTATTCATAAAAACAAGAAAGATCAGCTAGCCAAATTTGATATAAAATCAGATGAAGAAAGTTTTCTAGGCTATTATGATCATAGTAGAGCTTACAGAGTTTTTAATAAAAAAACTCTTATTATTGAAGAATCCATTCATGTTATCTTCAAGGTAACTAACCAAACTCTACCTAGTAGAGATATTGTAGATGATTTTCTTGTAGGTACTGAAAGTTCCACACCTGAGCCAACTAAAAAGATCGATGAACAAGCCTAAGAGAAAGAATCTGCTTCAGAAAAGAATGCTGAAGCTAATTTGGAAGATCAGTCAGACTTAACAGAAGGAAGGTTGCCAGAAAATAAAAATTAGCCTGAAGGAGAAGACCAAACTGAAGAAAGATAAAATGATCAGCAACCCTTACATCATGATCTACCTAAAAAATGGAGATATCACAAATACCACTCTAAGGAGAACATACTGACCAGCCTATCTGACAAAGTGGTTACAAGAAGTAGCTTCAGCAAAATGATGGGAAATGTAGCCTTTGTGTTAAAGATAGAGCCAAAAAGCATAGAGAAAGCACAAAAAGATGAAAATTGGATCATGGCCATGTAGGAAGAGCTGAATCAGTTTGGCAAAAACAATGTTTGGAAATTAGTTTCAAAGCCTAAAGATCACACTATCATTGGAACTAAGTAGGTCTTTAGAAATAAGCTTGATGAGTATAGGAATGTTGTTTGAAACAAGGCTAGACTGGTTGCCAAAGGTTATAACCAAGAAGAGGGAATTGATTTTGATGAGACCTTTGCACTTGTGGCTAGACTTGAAGCGAATACTGTGTGCATTTGCCTGCTACAGAAACTTCAACCTATTTCAGATGGATGTTAAAAGCACCTTCTTAAATGGGCATCTCAATGAAGAAGTTTCTGCAAATTAGCCCCCTGGCTTTAAGATACATGATAAGCCCAACCATGTGTACAAACTAACAAAAGCTCTATATGGTCTGAAACAAGCTCCTAGAGCTTGGTATGAAAGGCTAAATAAGTTTTTGCTAGAAAATAGGTTTACAAGATGCAAAGTGGATAAGACTCTTTTTACAAGAAATCAGACTGAACATATTTTGATTATCTAGATCTATATGGATGATATTATTTTTGGAGCAACTAAAGATAGCTTATGCAAGGAGTTCTCAGAGTTGATGAAGAATGAGTTCGAAATGAGCATGATAGGGGAACTTAATTTCTTTTTGGGGTTACAAATCAGATAGTGTAAGGAAGACATCTTCCTAAATCAGTCTAAGTATGTGAAAAATGCTGAAGAAATTCAAGCTTTCTGAAGCTAAAATCAGCAGGACACCAATGAGCACCATAATCAAATTAGATAAAGATGAAAAATGTAAACAGGTAGATAGCAAAATTTATAGAGGTATGATTGGATCATTACTTTATCTGACTACTAATTGACCTGATATCTATTTCAGTATCTGTTTATGTGCACATTTTTAAGCTAATCCTAAGGAATCTCACCTGATAGCTGTGAAAAGGATTTTTAAGTATCTAGTGGGGACTCAAGGCCTAGGCCTATGGTACCCTAAAGATACATCCATTGATCTTGTGGAATATAGTGATGCTGATTTTATAGGAAGTAGAATGGACAGGAAAAGTACATTTAGAATTTGTCAGTTTCTTATTAACAGATTAGTCTTATGGTTTAGCAAGAAATAGACTTCGGTGGCCTTATCAACTGCTGAAGTTGAATATATTATTGTTGGAAGCTGTGTTGCATAAATTCTATGGATAAAGCAAGAACTAGAAGATTATAGAATAAGGCACTCTCAAATTCCTATCTATTGTGATAATACAAGTGCAATTAATTTATCCAAGAATCATGTCATGCATTCTAGGACAAAACATATTGAAATTAGGCATTATTTCATAAGGGATCATGTGCTGAATGGTGATATCAAGCTAATTTTTATGCCTATTGACATGCAACTTGCTGATATTTTCACTAAACTTTTGAGTGAATATCATTTTTGAAAAATTAGAACTGAATTAGGAGTTATTGATTTGGAAGCATAATTTTTATTTTTTGTACTACCTTTTTTTTGGTTGTTTTCCTTTGAAAAATAATTTTTCTCTTTCCTGAATGATTGCTATTGATTTTGACGATCGCATTTATTAATTTTTTTAAATTGATATGAAAAGGCACCGTTATAATTTGAAAAATCAGAATCAAAATTTTTCTGATCATATCTATTTAAAAGAGACATGCCTGTTCCTTTTGAAAATCATGTCAGTTATCAGCTCCCTATCTCTTGACATGTTAGCCTAAGCAGAAGATATTACTTTCCTTAGAGAGAAAATAGGATAGGCATGTGTTTGAATAGGCAGATGTTGTTTATCAGAAATAGGAAAAGTTACATTTGCTGGTTTTTAGTGTGGAAACCCTTTATTATCCAACAATTATTTCTCTTAACCTTATCAATAAATACCCCTCATCCTCACCTATCAAAAACTATATTCAAAATTTTTAAAAACTCAAAACCTATCCAAGGCAATGTCGCCTAAGATACTAGAGGAAATGGAAGAAATGGCCAAGGTTCCTTATACTTCAGCTATAGGAAGTCTAATATATGCCATATTGTGTACTAGGTCGAATATTGCCTATATTGTTAGTGTGACTAGCAGGTTTCAATCTAACCCAGACTTAGAGCATTAGGTGGCGGTTAAAGCTATCCTTAAAGACTTAAGAAGGACTAAAGATTTAGTCTTGACTTATGGAGGAGTTAATTTACAACTTATAGATTTCATAGATTCTAACTTTTAGTCAGATGTAGATGATGGAAAGTCTATCTTAGGATTTGTGTTCACCTGTAATTGAGGTGCAGTGAGCTGGAAGAGTTCCAAGTAGAGTATCACTACTGATTCCACAACAGAGGCCAAGTATATAGCTGCATCAAATGCTACTAAAAAATTTATTTAGATACAAAAGTTTGTCACCAAATTAGGAGTTATTCCTTCCATTGAGTCAGTAGTCCCTCTCTTCTATGACAATAATGTAGGCATTACTTTGGCAAAGGAACTGAGATCTCACCAAAAATCTAAACACATAGAAAGGCACTATCACATTATCAAAGAACTTATTGGAAAAGGTAATGTGCTCATACAAAAGGTAGCTTCAACCGATAATATAGGTGATCCACTGACTAAAGTGCTCACTCAACTACAGTTAGATCGGCATCTTGAGAAGATGGATCTAAAATATTGTAGTGAAAGGTGCTAGTGTAAGTGGGAGATTATTAGTATAGATATGCCTGATGAGTGTGAAATATACATATGTTGAGTACTCTATTTTATTGCATATTTAGTTTAGAATTGCATTGTTTAGTTAGTTTTTAGTTAGTTTTGTTACTTTATTTTAATTTAGTTACTTTTATGTTAAATAGTAATTTTTGGTTGTAGGATGCATTTGAGGAGAGATGAAGATAGTACTTGAAGATAAAGCTAAGATTGAAGCTTAAAGTTGGAAGTTATCCTCACATCAGGGCACATGGCCATGCGCATGCCCATGTGTGGAGTGGCATACCCATGCACTTACCCATGCCTGAATTGAAGAAGAGATAGTCATAGAGCATATGTCCATGCACATGCCCATGTGCCAGTCACACGCCCAAGTGCTTGCCCATACCTGATTCCAAGATTTCAGAGTTATTTTGATGCATGGGCATGTCCAATTGTTACGTACCTATGCATGATGATATAGCAGCCAATTAAAAGTGGATTTTAAGTTAGAGTTTGGATAGATAGAAGCTCATCTTTTAAGCCTATGTTTAGATAGAGTTTAGGAAAGTTTAACTGACCTTTTTCATTAGGAAACTAGATCTTTTAAATAGAACCATTTGTTTTTTATTTAGGGATAAGCAAGTTTTAGTTTTAGTTCTCTACTCTCCTAGTTCTTCAGAATACATTTTCATTTTCATTTTCATTTTGTTTAGTAGAGGGATACTTGGCTTGAAGTTAGAAGAGTAAAGCTTCCTTACATCATTTGGAATGGGGTTTTTCTTGTATCACTCTTTTATTTAATTGTTATTATGTTCAGAATGATTTTCATTTCTTATTTGTTTTCTTTTATTCTTAACATGAGTAGCTAGATCCTTTTTAGGGTTCTTATTCTGAATTGACAATGTCCTTATTGTGATTATGTTAGATTGCTAGATCTGAATTCATTAATTATTGTTGTGCTTAATGTCATTTTAGGACTAATCACCCTAAAATTGAATTGACACTACAGGCTTAATCGAGAGATAGGTTCTGTAGGAATAGGCAATGACCTATTGATTGCTTAGTTAGTTGAGAGACAATTAAGTGGATTAATATTGATTAAAGGCTATGATTTAAAATTGGAATTAAAAGGCATTAGGTTGGTGAGAGCCGGTGAACTTAGTGTTAATTAATCTTCAATTAATTATAGATTTATCTGAGAGGAAAATCTATAGTTTCTAAGATCCCTTCAAAATGAGTTAGAACTAGTGTAGACCTAGTTGGATAATCAATTCTTTGAAATGGTTAATTGAGAATAAAAACCCTAGCTTTTAATATTTATTTGAATTTGAGTTTTACTTTTGTTTGTTTTGATTTTTGTTTTTAAAAAAATCTGAACTCTATTTCATTGTCTGAACAAACAAACATAGTTAGTATTGCAGTATTCAATTCACAATCTATGTGGGATGATATCTTTATTTACTACTTGATACGATTCTGTGCACTTGCATATTACACATATCAAGTATTTGGTGCTGTTGTCGGATATTGGCAAAAAATTGATATTGTTAAGAAAATTATGTTGCTTGATTTAGACTTTATTTTTATTTTTAATTGTGGTATTACAAGAATTTATGTTGGTTGATGCACATCACATGAAGTGCAAGCAAACAAGGACTTGAGTTGATACCACTTGATTTAGAGTTAGAAAAGACAGTTCGTGAGAAAAAAAAACAAACAATCATATCTCGACAGTCACCAAGCATAATGGACTTAGGAGATGACACAAGGAACGACCCACCGAGGCAATAAGTTCTTCAAAATCCTCAAAATGGTCAGAGAACCATGTGATATTTTGTGAGTCCTAATGTGCAAGGTGATCAGACACCTATTGTAAGACCGGCAGTAGCAGCAAATAACTTTGAAATCTAGCCGGCAATGATCCAAATGATTCAAAATTCACCATTCAATGGGCTACCACATGTGGATCCATTTAGTTATATATCTAGATTCTTGGAGTATTATTCTACTTTTAAGATGAATAGAGTACAGCCTGATGCAATCCAGTTGATTCTCTTTCCATTTTCTCTTATGGATAGAGCAAAGAGATGGTTTACAAGCTTGACACCCAACTCCATCAACACTTGGCAAGAGCTTTACATAGCTTTCTTTAACAAATACTTACTACCTGCAAAGGTGTTGAGGATCAGAAATGAGATTAACTCTTTCTTTCAAAGAGATGATGAAACATTCTACGAGTGTTGGGATAGATTCAAAGACCTTCAGAAGCAGTGTCCACCTCAATTAATTCCTACATGGGATTTGGTGCAATCATTCTACAAAGGAGTCAATCACGCAGTTAGAGTCAATATTGATACAGCAGCTGGAGGTACTATCATATCAAAGACACCAGAAGATGTCTTGGATCTCTTTGAAGAAATGGCCAATACACAAAGTTTGTGGTCTAATGAGAGGACCATTACAAAGAAGGCTGGAGCCATAGAAGTGGATAATTTTACCATGTTGAATGCAAAGCTTGATGCTATGATAAAAAGGATGGACTAGGTGAATGTGAATGCAGTGTCTATATTGTCTTCCTCATGTGAACTATTTCAAGGAGGTCATCCTACCATAGAATGTCAGATGAAGTAAGGGATGACTACGGAGGGTGTCAACTATATGGGCAACTTCAAAGGACCTCAAAACCAAGTCTATGGTAATACCTACAATCCAAGCTGAAGGAATCATCTAAATTTCTCTTGGAGCAATCAGGGAAATAACCAGTGGAGACCACAAGCACCACCAGGATTTGGAGGTCAAAATGTGCAGTAACCTTAACCTCAATTTCAATAAGACAAAGGGTTATCCTTTGGAATTTCAATGGAGAGCAAGATGGAAAAATTTATGGATGTGATGTCATCAAAGATGAACCAGCAAGATGAAGCTCAAAAGAGGATGGAGCAAATGATCTGAAATCATTCTTCATCTATTCACAATTTAGAAGTGCTAATGGGGCAACTAGCAAATTCCTCAACAATAAAGAATCAAGGTCCATTACCGAGTAATACGGAGAAGAATCCAAAAGAGCAAGTAAAGGCTATCACCTTGAGAAGTGGTACAGAGATCTAAACCCTTAAGGCAATAATAGAGTATGAAGAAAAGAAGAATGAAGGAGAGAAAGAACAAAGATGTGAGACACTAAAAGAGCTAGAAGTGAATGAGGAGAACAACGAAAAAGCAAAGCCACCACCAATTCAACCTTATAAATCTCCAGTACCATATTCGCAAAGGTTGAAGAAAAAGGAGCATGACCTGCACTTTGCAAAGTTTTTGGAAAGATTTAAGACACTCCACATCAACATGCCTTTAGTGAAATGTCTAGCTCAGATGCCAAAGTATGCAAAGTTCTTTAAGGAGCTGATTTCCAATAAGAAAAAGTTGTAGGAGTTTAAGATAGTCACACTCATAAAAGAGTGCAGTGTAATCATCTCAAATAAACTTCCTTTAAAACGGAAGCAACCAGGGAGTCTTACTATCCCATGTTCTGTTGGGAATTTATCATTTAAAATTTTTTTATGTGATTCTGGTGCTTCTATTAATCTTATGCCTTTGTCTATTTATAGAAAATTAGGACTTATAAAGGCAAGACCAACAAACATTCGTCTACAATTGGCAAACAGGACAGTAAAAGAATCAGAAGAAATAGTGGAAGATGTACTAGTAAGGGCTAGAAAATTCATCTTTCCAGTAGACTTTGTCGTCCTTGACTTTAAAAAAAATGAAGACGCTCCATTGATTCTTGGTATGCCTTTCCTTTACACTGCTAAGGCAATCATTGACGTTTATGATGAAACTTTGACTCTAAGAGTAGGTGAGGAAAGTTGTAAGTTCAACATCTATCAAGGTATAAAATATTCTTCTGGAAGTGATTTATGCTTTAGAATTAATATTTTGGATGAATGTGTGACTGAAGTCCAATGAAGGAAGTTGGCAAAATGTGATGAATTGGAGTATATTGAGAAGTGTATGCAGGTACAAAACCCCCAAGATGAAGA
The DNA here is from genome assembly GCA_949673435.1 of Macaranga tanarius. NCBI lineage: Eukaryota > Viridiplantae > Streptophyta > Magnoliopsida > Malpighiales > Euphorbiaceae > Macaranga > Macaranga tanarius. The sequence goes on from CATIWO010311667.1 coordinate 27,674, forward strand.
TTTTTTTAAACACCAAACTTTTTTTTCCTAAATTCAATTACCAAACACTGAACCTACACCACCATCAACTATAAAACCACCGAATGTAGATTTAACACCTCTACCTCAATATTTGAGGTACACTTTTCTTGGAGAAAACTAAACTTTATATGTGATTATATCCTCTAAGCTCACTTAAAACCAAGAAGACTTGCTTGTAAGGATGCTCAAGAGGAAAATAAGAGTAATTGGTTGGTAAATTTTGGATATAAGAGGGATAAGTTCATCTTATTGTATGCACAAAATTCTAATGGAAGACGAATACAATCCAACCATTAAAAGGGAAAGGAGGCTCAATCTAAACATGCAAGAGGTGGTAAAGAAAGAGGTGGTCAAGCTACTAGATGTTGGTATTATTTACCTCATCTCAGATAGTTCATGGGTAAGTCCTATCCAGTGTGTACCAAAAAAAGGAGGAATGACTGTGGTGGAAAATGAAGAAGGTAAACAGATCTCTACAAGAGTAGTAACTGGATGGAGAGTGTGCATTGATTACAGGAAGTTGAATTCAGCTACTAGGAAGGATCACTTTGTACTACCATTTATTGATCAGATGTTGGAGAGGATAGCAGGACATGCCTTTTACTGTTTCTTAGATGGTTATTCGGGCTATAATCAGATAGCAATTGCTCTAGAAGATTAAGAGAAAATAATATTCACATATCCCTATGGCACATTTGCTTATAGAAGGATTCCATTTGGATTGTATAATGCTCCAACAACCTTCTAAAGGTGCATGATGGCCATATTCTCAGACTTAATGGAAGAAATTATGGATGTGTTCATGGATGACTTCTCAGTCTATGGAAGCTCATTTGAAAGATATTTGGAGAATTTAGAGCAAGTTCTTACACGATGTGAAGAGACAAATTTGGTACTAAATTAGGAAAAGTGTCACTTTATGGTGGAAGAAGGAATTGTCCTTGGGCATAAAATTTCAGCACAAGGTATTGCAGTGGATAAAGCAAAAGTGGAGACCATTGAAAAGCTTTAGTACCCAATAAACATCAAAGGAATTTGGAGTTTCCTAGGCCATGCATGATTTTATCGATAATTTATCAAGGATTTTTCAAAAATCTCTAAACCTCTTTGTAAATTACATAAGAAAGATGCTTCATTTGATTTTACTAATGATTGTAAATTAGCTTTTGATAGGTTGAAGGAAGCATTAATATCAGCTTTTATAGTTGTTTCTCCAGATTGGAATCTTTCATTTGAGCTAATGTGTGATGCAAGTGACCATGCGATAGGAGTTGTACTTGGCTAAAGGAAGGAGAATAAACTTCATGTCATCTATTATACAAGCCAAACCTTGAATGATGCACAACTCAACTATGCCACAACTGAGAAGGAGATGCTAGCAGTAATTTTAGCTTTTGATAAATTTTGATCTTACTTACTTGGTTCTAAAGTTGTTGTGTATATAGATTATGTAGCATTGAAGTACCTCTTAAATAAGAAGGACTCAAAGCCAAGGCTCATATGATGGGTACTGCTTTTACAAGAGTTTGACATAGAAATTAAAGATAAGAAGGGATCAAAAAATATAGTAGCTAATCATCTCTCAAGATTGGAGCTAGAGCAAGAAGACAATGAGGAGGAAGAACTAATCCAGAAGTTATTTCCAGATGAGATTTTATTAGCAATCTAAAGTTTAAATGTACCATGGTTTGCAAATATAGCTAACTTTGTGTCAAATGGGAAATTTTCGGAGGAATTCAATAGTCAATAGAGAAAGAAGCTCATTCATGATTCTAAGTATTATCTATGGGATGATCCCTATCTTTAGAAGCTATGAAATGATGGTTTGATAATAAGATGTGTAGGAGATGAAGAAACCAGTTCAATTTTGCAGCATTGTCACGGAATGGTCAGTGGTGGTCATTTTGGTCCACAGAGAACTGTTGCAAAAGTTCTTAAAGTAAGGTTCTATTGGCCTACTATCTTTCATGATGCTAGAAAGTGTTTACTCAGTTGTGATATATGTCAGAGGAGTGGTAACATTTCAAAGAAGGATGAAATGCTCCAAACGGGTTATGTGTCTAAATGGGTGGAAGCTCAAGCTTACACAGTAAATAATGCAAGAGTAGTTTGTAAATTCCTGAGCAAACTCTTTGCTAGGTTTGGAATGCCTTGCGCTATCATAAGTAATGGTGGAACACATTTCTATAATAGAAATATGGATGCATTACTAGCTCGTTATGGGGTTAAGCACAAGATAGCCAGTCCATATCATCCCCAAATAACGGGACAAGTGGAAGTAAGCAATAGAGAGTTGAAGAGGATTCTTGAAAGAACAGTGAGCAAGTCAAGAAAAGAATGGGCAAGGAAATTAGATGATGCTTTGTGGAAATATCACACAGCTTATAAAAAACCTATTAAAATTTCTCCATATAGGTTGGTGTATGGAAAAGTATATCATCTTCCTGTAGAAATTGAGCATAAGGCTTACTAGGTAATCAAAGCTTTGAATTATGATTGCAAGTAAGTCGCGGAAAAGAGGCTCTTATAATTGAGTGAATTGGAGGAGATAAGAGAGTTGTCATATCAAAACTCTAGAATTTACAAAGAACGTACAAAGAAATGGCATGATGCTAAAGTGAAGATAAAGAGTTTTCAAGAAGGAGACCAAGTGATGCTATTCAACTCCAGACTCAGATTGTTTCTAGGGAAGCTCAAGAGTAGATGGTCAGGACCATTTGTAGTGAGCCATGTCTACCCCTATGGAGTTGTGGAAGTTTGCAACACTCAAGGAGAAAAGTTCAAAGTTAACGGACAAAGACTGAAAATCTACCATGGAGACATATTGGAGAACTTTAGCCAATTGGCCTTTTTGGCTAATTCAACACTCTGAAGATCATGATGGTCTAAGCTCATAGACCTAAAAGAGCGCTTCTTGGAAGCTCAACCAAGCTTTTATTTTTCTTTTTTCTTTTATTTTCTTTATTTTAATTCTAGTTATGTGTTTTGAGTTTTGAGTTTTCTTTGTATTTTATAGGACTGAAGAGAAGAAACTTTAGCAAGATAAGAATTTGAAGAAGTGGAGTAGCACGAGAGTAGTAAGTGTATATATATATGGGAATTTAGTGCTTGAGATTACATGATGTGTATTTAAATCCTAGAGTTTGTTATTTTTCAATCAAATAAATAGGTTGCACACCTTATTGCATAGTCAGGTAACTTAATTTGTAAGCTTATAATAGAAATTTTGATGTTTGGCATGCCCATGCGCATGCCCATGCCAAACCAGGGCAAAAATTAGTCGAATCAGGCACGACCATGCACATGGCCATGTGTTAGAGGCACTAGGAGTAGCATAGAGGCAGGCAGGCACATGGCCATGCACATGCCCGTGCTTGCCATTACCAAAATGGCTAACACAGGCACATGCCCACCCTGTCAGATTTTTGTTCACTAAAAGAGAGAAAGTGCATAAAAACGTGCCCAACTTCAAAATTTTTCAAATTCCCACACACCTTTCATCTTCCCAACATCTCCTGCTTCCCAAATCCTAGGGTTCTTCAATTTTCCCAAATTCCCAACACTTCCCATTTTCAATACATTACAATCTCCAACTTTGACTACTTTTTACATTCCCAATTCTTCAATTCCCCATTCTTATTCATTTTTTTTATCTTCATTGCCCTCTATATAAATACCATCTTCTTCTCTTCTTTTCCCACACATCTATTCTTCTTCATTCTCTACACAAACTCTCTCTCTTTAACCGAAATTCTCTCTCAAGCAAAGTTTCTCAACTTCATCTTCATCAATGGAAAGAGAGCTAAGAAAGAAGACATATGCTACCAACAAAGTGAAGCTAAGGTCTAAAAGGGCAAGGGGAGGAAGCTCTTCTAATCCGGGTAGAGCTAATGAAGATTTAATGGTAAGACCCTTTCTTACTCAAATTGAATTTAGGCATGAGGGACAATGGAAGAAATATGAACAATTGCTCTCTAGAAAATTTATTTCTAATAGATATATGAGTGCTCATGCTTTGAGAGAGGTGCTTGTTTGAGGAAGTGAATATATACATTGCTAGGATGGGGTGGGAAGCATGTGTCTTGTTACAATACCCAACCTATGTTAGACTCACTTGTGAATTCTTATCCTCATTTCATTTTGATGAATAAGCTTTGCTTATGACATTTCGGTTGGGAAATATAGAACATACCATGGGTTTGTTCGAGTTGAATGATGCATATAATTTCCCACCAAATCAAAATGCCATGGTTCAATTTGATAGGGATGTATTTTAGAGAGAGTTAACCAGCCAAAAGGAGGTCTCTTATAAAGCAAGGGTGGTGAAGGAATCCCAGATTCTATCACCGGCTCTCAAATATGTCCATAGGTTAATGGCTCATTCTTTATTCCCTAGGAAAGATGGTGATTCGGTGGTAACTACAACTGAGCTAACTGTTTTGTATTGCATATGTAATAATATACAATTGGATATTTGTCATGCAATAGCTCTCAAATTGAAAGATGTAGCTACTAAATCATCGGGGGCAATAAAAGTAGGCGGATTGATCACAAACATCGCATGTTATATGGGGCTCGATGTTGACAATATGCCATTTTAAAAGCTTAAGGGACCTTCTTTGATTGATCTTCCGATAATGGAAGCAATGGGCATGGTTACAAGGGAAGGAGCTGGAAGTTACAATCTTGTTCATGCTCTACCACCACAAGAAATGGAATGAGAGGAGGAAGATAAAGACATCCATAATGTAATACAAAGAATGGATGATCTCGAGTTGCAAGTGGGAGTGATTGATGCAAATGTTGGTGAGCTAACTTCATTGGCATATAGCATAAACACTAACATGGCTCATATATATCAAAACATTAATATGCTAAATCATAACTTAATGGCCTATATCCATTCATAAAACTTCTTTCCACCTCCTTACCCTCCACAAGATCTGGGGCATGACAATTGAAGCCTTGAGGAAGAGTAGTCATGTGTTTTGTGTTAAGTTATTTATTTTTATCTTGTATTTTATTTTTATTTAATTTAATATATGTTTTGTGATTTGCTTTTTAGTGTAATTGTGTAATGTTATTGAAATTTCTAATATTCAATGTGTTTTTGTTTCAATTCCATTGCTTTCACACTTCATTTTTGCAAAATTTTTACATTTAGAGGTGTTTGGCACGCCCATACGCTTAGGTGTGTCAACTTTCCCTATTTTATGCCGAGGCAGGCATGCACACCCATGCGCATGGGCATGCAAGCAGCTGGCTGTGCTAGGTGTGAGGTAGGCATGCCCATGCGCATGGGTGTGCAGCCTGCACTTGCACATACCCGAAATTTTTCTATTTTTTTTGCAATGCGGACATTGCAAAATTTAAGTGTGGGCGAGAAAAAATAAAATTTTTCAATTTTAATTTTGTTATTTTCCATTTATTTTAGGATTAATTTAAGTGTTTTTAGTTTTTAGGATTTTAATTTACATGTTCTTTTTCTATTATGATAGTGAGTTTTTATCTTTTAATAAAACTTATCTTTTCACATAGGATAAAGAGATGAGTTGTGTAGTCCTTGTAAACCTCTAATTTTATTCTTTTATTTATAAACAAGGATTGTTTTAATTCTCAGAACTTCTACATTCTCTATACTTTTCTCTCAAGTAAATTCTCTGCATTTTTATTCTCTATAATTATTTTCTTGTTGCCTAATGGGTTCAAATAGCATGTCCAGTAATAGCCAAAGGTCCAATGCAAAAGGGAAGGCACCAATGGAGATAAGACCTAAGCCAACGAATCTTAAAGATAAGTATGATACTTTCTTACCTATTTTCTCAAATAAAGAAGGTAAGAGATTCTGTTCTCTTAGCAAAAGAAACATATGCATACCTAAATACTTTGATGATCAACTCTTGAAGGATATTGGAATGCATGATTTTATGAATGTTTTATGTAAAAGGCTAGACTGGTTTAAGTTGAAAATAATAAAATATAATGTGTTTCTTGAATTGACCATTAAATTCTACACCACTTTAAAAATCAAAGATGAAGAGCAGAGAATTTTTGCATGTAGATTATTTGGAAAAGAATATGAGTTTAATTATGATCTCATGACTAAAATTTTTAATTTCTCTGAAGGGAGTATTTGTCACCCTCTCCTTGAATTTAACATGATTGGCTTTTGGGTTGAAATTACTAAAGAGATTAGAATAAGTCATGGAGATACTATGGTTAGTGGTCTAACTGATAGTCACTCATATTTGTTGATACACAAATTCATAGCACATACTATTTGTAATAGGAATGAGAGTACAAAGGTTATGCCTGATGAATTATTCTTAATGTAGTGCATGGCTACTAACCGTAGGGTGAATAGTGCATATCTTGTATTTCATTCTATTTGGCATGTTATGCAGGGACGAAAGACATTGATGTCTATAGGCCACATTATCATGGGCTTGGCCATGCACTTTGTACCAAGAAAACTCGACCTTTTTGCACCATTGGAACGTGAGATCTTTGATGAGGATTTTCTGGTCAGAGCTGAGATTATCATAAATTTCAGAAGGCTAGAGGAGGCAGACAATAGAAGATGTTACCAGCTGCATCAAACTGCCTTGAGACATGGAGATGTTCCTCTACCTAAAGTGGTGGAAAATTTTGATGACGTCAGTGAAAAGGAGGAAAAAGATGTCAAACCTCAAGTAGCTCATGAGAATGCAAGGGTGAATAAGAAGGATGGTAAGGCCAAAGCAAAGAAAAAGAATAGAGCAGCAAAAAGGAAGAGATTTGAAGAAAGTATTGAAAGAGTTAAAAAGAAGATAAAGGATGTGGCGAATCAAACTGATCAAAGGCTTGGTAACATGATGATGGATATGATCACCAAGTTTGAAGTTTATGAGACCCTAAGATATGCAAGGATGGAAAATCTTATGGTTGAAGTAAAGGAGCTGAAACAATTGATCTCTCAAAGCAAAGGAACTAAGGCATCGACAGAACCATCTGTTGAGATCATAGTTCCAGAGACTTCTTCTTCGAATGAATCTGACTAGAGGAGTTTTCTTTCCCTTTTACTTTTCTATTTTTATTTTTAGTTTTGTATTTTGCATTTTAGTTTATTGTTGCATGAATAAAAGACCTTTCACTTGATTTTTTGAGCCTATTTGTGCTAAGAGTTAGTATTATTAGGTATGTTTTTCTTGAGTAAGTGTGTTAATCTCCTTTTAATACTTGGTTTGGATTGTTAAGTTAGAGGAATAACTTGTGATTAAGAATTTTTAAATTTTAATAAACTTAATGCCTACTCCTTCATTGAGTGATTGAAATAGTGTGCTTGATAATTGAGAAAGGTGTTTGTAGAAATTTAAATATTTCATGTAGTTCATATGTATAGGCACTTAATAAAAAATTAAATAAGTAAATAAATAAGTTCTTTAAGCGAGATGGAGCATAAAACACACTCGTGTATATACTCAAATGCTTTATAAAGGGTATGACTATCCAAAGGACTTTATTGAGGTATCCACATTGAGTAATATGGAAAGGTGAGGGATATTACAATAAGAAAATTCTAAGGAATAAATTGTGTGCCTTTTAAATCTTATTAATAAAAGAACTACTTAAGTGTTAGTGTTTCATGCTTACTTTCATTTTTCTTGGCTGTTAATCATGCTTTTTTATGAATATAACAAGGGAGTTTGCTTTTCACTTGGTAATTGTTATGTTCTTAGTTATAAGTTATTGCTTTGATTTTCAGTTTTTAAAATTTGTATTAAGGGGAGATTAGGATGGTTCCTCAAGTTAAAAACTACTCATGATGTTAGTTCTTTGTATAAATAGGTTGTTCTCTTATTTTTGCTTAAGGACAAGTAAAGGCTCAAGTCTGGGAAAATTTGATGAGTGTGAAATATGCATGTGTTGAGCACTCTATTTTATTACATATTTAGTTTAGAATAATATTGTTTAGTTAGTTTTTATTTAGTTTTGTTACTTTATTTTAATTTAGGTACTTTTATGTTAAATAGTAATTTTTGGTTAGTTTTTGGTTGTAGGATGCATTTGAGGAGAGATGTAGATAGTACTTGAAGATAAAGATAAGAATTAAGTTTAAAGTTGGAAGTTATCCTCGCATCAGGACACATGGCCATATGCATGCCCATGTGTGGAGTGGCATGCCCATGCGCTTGACCATGCCTGAATTAAAGAAGAGACAGTCACAGAGCACATGTCCATGTGCACGCCCATATGCCAGTCACATGCCCAAGTGCTTGCCCATGCCTAATTCTAAGATTTCAGAGTTATTTTGATGCATGGGCTGTCCAACTGTTACGTACCCATGCATGATGATGTAGCAGCCAATTAAAAGTGGATTTTAAGCTGGAGTTTGGATAGATAGAAGCTCATCTTTTAAGTCTGTGTTTAGATAGAGTTTGGGAGAGTTTAAATGACCTTTTTTATTAGGAAACTAGGTCTTTTAAATAGAACCATTTGTTTTTCATTTAGGGATAAACAAGTTTTTAGTTTTAGTTTTGGTTTTAGTTCTCTACTCTCCTGGTTCTTCAGAATACATTTTCATTTTCATTTTGCTTAGCAGAGGGATACTTGGCTTGAAGTTAGAAGAGCAAGGCTTCCTTACATCATTTGGAAGGGGGTTTTTCTTATATCACTCTTTTATTTAATTGTTATTATGTTCAGAATGATTTTCATTTCTTATTTGTTTTCTTTTATTCTTAACATAAGTAGTTAAATCCTTTTTAGAGTTCATATTCTGAATTGACCATATGCTTATTGTAATTATGTTAGATTGCTAGATCTAAATTCACTAGTTGTTATTGTGCTTAATGTCATTTTAGGACTGATCACCCTAGAATTGAATTGACACTACAGGCTTAATCGAGAGATAGGTTCTATAGGAATAGGCAATGACCTATTGATTGCTTAGTTAGTTGAGAGACAATTAAGTGAATTAATATTGATTAAAGGTTGTGATTTAAAATTAGAATTAAAAGGCATTAGGTTGATGAGACCCGGTGAACTTAGTGTTAATTAATCTTCAATTAATTATAAGTTTATCTGAGAGGAAAATCTATAGTTTCTAAGATCCCTTCAAAATGAATTAGAACTAGTGTAGACCTAGTTGGGTAATCAATTCTTTGAAATGGTCAATTGAGAATAAGAACCCTAGCTTTTAATATTTGTTTGAATTTGAATTTTACTTTTATTTATTTTGATTTTTGTTTTTAAAGAAATCTGAGCTCTATTTCGTTGTCTGAACAAATAAACATAGTTAGTATTGCAGTATTCAATTCACAATCTCTGTGGGATGATATCTTTATTTACTACTTGATATGATTCTGTACACTTGCAGATTACACACATCAGTGCCCTAGTGCCATTCTTCTGTGATGACATTATACTTTTATCCCGATTGGCAATAAAATAGTATTCATTTAAATTAAGTGTTAAGTTTATTTGAATATTTACCCTTTAGTATTATGTTAAATGAGCTTATTATCAAGAGTTAATAATGTTAGTGACAAACTCATTTAGTACATATACTATAAATGTTCATAGTCGTTAGATTTATATAAGAATAGTATTAATCCCTAGACTATCACCTTTGTCTATTTTTGTTGATCGGTATATGATATCAATAGTAGGAGTAGTGAGTCTCATGCTACTTGATATGAGATATCAAAATAGACATGTGGATACTCACGTGATGGATGAATCGAACTATGACGTAAGATTTATGATTACATGGAAATTCACTTTTGTCAACAATTACAATCTTGGACATAATGGTGCATATGGTCCTTTGACCTGAAGTGACATACTCATCTACATATGGTTGGTTATAGTTTGTTACCTGCTTACATACTTATGCTAGCCATGTATGGGTATATGGAGTATGGTAGCTCTAATCGGTTATATGTTGGGATGAGTAATTGGCCAAGATGAAATTCATTACTTGGAGTGAACCGGAATAAGATCCTATACTATCTAAATTATTCTTGATGAAAAAGTACCTAGTCAGGTCAAACTCTACTTACCCGAAAAGCATTTCGGTGGTAGAAAAGAGTTTTTAGTAGTAGTTATATTTTATCGAGAATTAAACTGAAGATGAGGTCATATGATTAAGGTAATTAGAGTTTGACTAAACCATGACTCTAGCCGATATTGGGATCTTGTAATGAAGGGGGCATTTAGTGCATGGTAATTGTGTTCTATAGTTCTTGTAGATCTATTAAAAGCATTCGTTTTAATTGAGTAGCCGTAACATCTATGCTAGAGGTCACTCATAACTTATGGGAACTAAATATGATTAATTAGCATTTTCACATTTAGCATGGAAAGGTATTTCTATAATATTAAGTGTTAATATTATTTTCCATTGACAATTAGAGTTGAACCTAGTAAGTCACAAACATAAAAGTTGCACCAATTATGATAATTATTAATTTAATTGTTAATTAAAGAGTTTAATTAATTAATTAAATTAATTAAATTGGATTTGCGCATGTATGGGGATCTAGCATATCCTGAAATCTAAATTCAAAAGTTAGGACTAATTGTGATTAATTAAATATTAATTTGAACTTGATCTAATATGTGATATTAAGTTGAATGACTAAATTGATATTTACCTCTGATTGTAGTATGGATATGGGTCATGAGATGGACCATAAGGATTAAATATGATGGATAAAATTTGGGCTTTATTTAAAAGTTAAATAAGCCTATGAGTTATTTTAATTAGTTTAGTATATATATAGGCCTTGTTTAAGAGTTAAACAAGTCCAAAACCTTGGTCCAACTCATTAAGAGTTATTGAAGTCAAACTAATCCCACTTATTTAAAAAAGTAAGGTCACCTAAGTAAAAAGCTATTCATGCATATAGTTAGAGTGTGAGACACTCAAATTTACATATACATGTAGCTTGAGTGTAAGACACTCAAACTCACACATGCATGAAGATTGAGTGTGAGACACTCAAGCTATTGTCATGTGCATGTCTTTGAGCTAGTGGTTTTTGTAGAGATAAAAACTAATGCACATTAGAGAGCTTTTTTTACACTTACACTATTGAGAGAAAAATAGAGAGAATTCTTATGAGTTGAGATATTATCTTCTTCTTTCTTCTTCATCGAAGTATAGAAAGTAACAAAATCACAAGTTTTGTGAGCTCTTAAGCAAATGACCATTATTGTACAAGAGTTGTACAAACATGTATCCATTACTGATATCCATTGGAGGTTGCTACAAAGTCCTACACATTTAAGTTTGGAAGAGTTCTAGCAAGTTTCTTAGGTCATCTTCAAGAAGAGAGGTATCCTTGAAATCTCATTGGAGCAACTTATGCGTTTTAAGCTAGAGGTTTTACATTTGGGGAGCTTGGAGCTTGTAGATCATAGCAACCAAAAGTTTATCAACCGTGCTACACACTTAGGAGTTTGTGAGTGTTACTAAACTCTTAGATTGTAGGACTTTTAGCTTATGATGCTTTGTGTTGTTTGTTGTTTTAAAATGTTATCCATGATGCATGTTTTTAGTCATGTAAATGTTATTATAATGTGATCTTGGATTAGATGAGATTTTAGTATTCATGCAAGATTTGTATGTGGTTAAAATTTTTAAAATTTCGCTTAATATATTTGGTTGCTATGAATTTCCCTTCAGCTTATCGTGTTCAACGGTATGAAATCGAATTCTATTCACTATTATATCAATATACCTCGCAACATGGATAACAGGACTCATTCTTAACACATATAATATATCTTCTTATCTGATTAAGCCATTTACATTTAAGTGTGCCATCTAAAAGTATAAAGAATAATTCAATATAAAGATATTTTGAATAAATAAAAGATTAATAATTAACCAAAAAAACAAAACATACATATATGTTACTTAAACCAGGAAGGAAATTCATTTTCATGTCTTTGTTCCACATCAATTAAACTTTGTGCTTGAACTTCTTCTTTGCATATATATATATATATATATAACAAAAATTAAATATTATAACGAAATAAGAATATTTAGGTAAATAATTTGTTTATGTATTTTATGAGAAAAGATTACTTATTTTAAATAAGATTTAATCTCTTCATAGTTGTTTAATGTATACCATTCAATTTTCTTAAAATCAGATGAAGACAACATGTCATATCTTGTAGTTAAAGCATTGATGCATCTAAGCATTAACACATTAATCATTACTTTTCATTTTATAAATATTATTAGACATGGTTAGTAGCTAAATAATACAATAATAACAATTACACCCTAAACTATGAATCTTGTAATTATTAATTTATTTTTTAACTCAAAATAAAAAAAAAGTGAATGATTTTCTACATCATATATTAAACTCAATTATTAAACGAATAATACATATGAAAAATATTAACACTTAATTAATAAGTATCAAAATTTAACATATACTATAACACACGAAAAAAATAGAGAACTTTTTAAAATGTCATAAGGTCAATGACAAACCTTACCAAGGAGAATCAAGAGCAAGGTAATTTGGCAACAAGTAAGACGAAACTTCGCTTGGTCATATATACAATTTGATTATAGTTACCATTGTTGAATATAAACTCTATTGACGTTGACTTACAAAGTTGAATAACATAAAATATGAGTAATTATTTTTTAAAAAAATTTCAACAAACTACGAAGTTGAAAATAACGATAATGTATATGTAGCATGGAGATGGAAAACAAAAAATATAGAAAATAAAGAAATAGATATAGAAAATATATCATGTAAACAATACATAGGAATCGGAATACCAGGGTCAATAAATGGATGTCAGAGTTAGAAATAGGTGTTCAATTTGATAGCAGGCGTTCTAATTTTTTAAGTTTACAGAAATGGCTTTAAAATATTTTTGAGGAGTTTTCTGAAATTTCTGACATGAAAAAATGAGATTTGAATAAAAATATGTATAAGTAAATTAAATCTTAATGAAAATTTAAAAAATGTGTTAATTTATTAATTATAAAAATAAATTTCAAATTATTAATTATTTAATGTGAAATTCAATTTTAATAAGGAATGATATTAATTATTTCATATATAATTATATAAAGTTCATTAAAATAAAATAATTAAACATTATGTTTTAAATAAATTTTGGACTTAATTTTTATTGGTAAGGATAATATCGTTAAGGCAAAAAAATTAAAATTCTAATATAATTTTGATTAACTATGTTTAATTAAAATATGTAAAATTAGTTCAGAGATAAATTAGAAAAATTGAATTTATTTGAAATGTGTTATAATCAAACTTACAATAGATAAGAATATTACTTTTAATTGTGAATTATATTGTTGCCTGTACTTATCATGTACCCATATATAGGGGTGGCCAAGGGCCGGTTTCGGTCCGGAACCGGCCCGGTCAAATCTGAAACTGGAACCGGTCAAATTTAGAACTGGGTTGAACCGGTTTTGAACCGAGGATGGGACCGGTTCAGGGCCGGTTCCACCATTCTGGATCCGTGAACCGGCGGTTTCGGTTCGGAACCGGTCGGTTCAGGTTCCGAACCGGCCGGTTCTGGTTCATTTTATGAGAAAAATAAATTATGTCAAAAATTCAAAAAATACAAGTTACAACTTTTTATAAAATTCTACATAATTTTATCTTATTCGTGGTATATTTTGTTTTCTAAAATAATACAACTTTTTTACAGTGCATAAAACCGAACCGAAAAAACCGAAACTATGAACTAGAACCGGGGTTAAATCGGTTCTACCTTAGATCGAACCATGAACCGGCGGTTTCGAACCAGAACCGGCCGGTTCATGAACCGTGGCCACCCCTACCCATATATGATCATATTTCATTTCAAAAAGCGCAGAACCTAACCAATAGAAAACTTTTTAGTTTTTAAAGTGGAAGAATTTTTAAGGAGGGAAAATAATTGACTAAAATTTATGAGGGGGGAAGATTTAGGAAGTGGTGGCAATTTTTAATTCTCTTAAGAATAATAAGTAAAACTTTATTCATCTCTATAAATAGTATACATAAGAATAAATTGAGTGTTCCAGATATCTTCTTCCATCTTTCCTAGAAATTCTTTATATTCTGTCCATTACTGTGATTCAATACTATACCGAAGAATTTTATTCATCACTTTATAAGTATTCTATTAATTTTTTTATTTACCTATTAGGCTATTACCCTGCTATAATCATATACATCAATAATATGATTATTATTTTAGGGTTTTTATTTTGTTAAATTGAATTGGTAAATTATTTAATTATTGTAATTTCTGTATGAATGCTAAATCTAATGAAGATCAATTTTAATACAATTTAGAGCCTTTTTTAATCTAATTGTTATTTTCATATGTCAAATAATTGTTTGGTTTTAATTTTAGACTAATATGTTCAGTACTGATTTTTATATGAATTTTTATATACGAAAATTTTTATAAATCAACAAATTTTATTGCTAAATTATGTTTTAATTTTATAGTGTTATTAATTAAATTTTGTAACTATTATTGTTGGAATTATGTCATTTGAATTCTGTTTGCATTATTTGATTTTTTTTTTATTTTAATATATGATTGATAATAATTTTAAAGAAACATTAGAAATTTGTAGATTTTAGTAAAATTTTATACAATTTGATACTGTTTAAAATTGTTTAGTAGGCAAAAAAAAGAATGGGTCCATGTCATAAGAAAAAGGCTATTGTTCCCTCCAAGACTGGATGAGCTCAAGCTCAATTAAAGAAAATAGCAACAGACACAAAAATATTAAACAAAACAAATAGGTGGTAGAGGCTAAAAATATATCTCTGATGACTAATGAAGGTCTATTTCGTTTTTTTAATAGGAAGTAATTTAGATTAAATAAAATTAGATTTAGTAGCATATAAAATTAAATGAACAATAGCTTATTTTAATGTTATGCTTAATTAAATTTTGCCATATTATTAAGATAAAATACTACTTTTGATTGTTAATTTAATAAAATAGTTGCATGCCCATTGTGCATAATATGTAAAATTCATACATTTATACTTGATTTTAATGGATAGAACATAACATTTATGATTTTATATATATATATATATGTTGGCACAAATTTTGGCAAACTAGATGTCAAGTCCCACCGAGCGTGCCAAAAGATTGTTGGTGCAATTTTTAGCAAAAACTGATTTTCAAGCGTGCCAGGGAAGATTGATTTCCCAAATGTATAAATACTGACTTCTTTCAGACAATTGCGGATTCCCAAACGCCTTTATCATAATTTGTTTGAGTTACAAGTGATGTAAATGTTAATGTTTGATTGTAAATGATAATTTGATATTGGAGGTAATGGTAATTTATCTAAAAGTAATGATAAATGAGCTAGAAGTAATGAAAGTGTGCTTGATATCATAACAGTATACTTTGAGGAAATTGAAAATAGGCTTGAGGTAATTAAAGTACATTTTGAGATAATTGAAATTATGTTGGAGGTAATAAAAATATGCTTTAAGGAATTTAAAATTCTACTGGAGGTAATGAAAGTATGCTAAAGGTAATGCTAGAGGTAATAACAAAAGATGAACGATAATTTTAAGGAAATTGTATTAAAATAGCAATAATACAAACTTTTTCTGGAATATGAAAGCGTATAATGCTATAAACTGAAAGAGATGACTATTAGGAAATTGCTAAAATTTGAAAGTTGATTTGCTGATTGATTGTTGTTGAAGTTGATTGGATTGATTGTGTTTTTGATTGGATTGGTTGTGTTGATTGTTCCATGTTGCTGCTGCTTGCCTTTCTTTTATAGTCCACGATCTTCATGCAGAAGCAAACTCCATTAAATGTCACCATGATTACCTTCAATAATTCCTGTAACTTGTGCGCCTCTTGGATTACCTCTAGCAATTCAACAACCTCTATTAGATTTTTCTGGTTACCTCCAGAAGCTTCCTGCTTCAACTCAAAGTTTTCTTTCCTCAAATAAATTTGAACGGGCTGGATCTTGATTGGGCTTCATTTGAGCCTCCATTTTAATTTCAAGTCCAAAATTATGTTTGGGTATAAACAATAACTATATTTCAAAAAATTTAAAATTAAAAAATGTTTTTCTTAAATTATTATTTTATTAACAATGATAAATAAAATTAATTAAGTATTTTTAATTGATGATAAATAAAATTAATTAAGTATTTTTAATTATTTGCAAATATAAATTTTAATTAATATATTTTAAATGAATAGATATTTTTATACTTGGATAAACTCAATTAGTTTTGTCAATATTATAATTTGTGTTAGATTTTAACTAAATTTTAAACTCAATTGTATTTTGACTAGACAAATTAAACAAATATATTTTAAAATTAGGCTATTTTGCAATAAATATTTGAATAACAACATAATTTAATTAATAATTTTATTATTATTATAAAATATAACTAATTTAAGATAAAATAGACTATTTTATCTTAAATTAATTATATTTTATTATAACAATTAAAATTATTAATTAAATTATGTTCATTATTTTATTGTTCAAATATTTATTATAAAATAGGCTAATTTAAAAAGATTAAGAATATTTAATTAGTTTTCTTTATCATTGTTCATACAACTAAAAATTTAAATAAAAAACATATTTTTAAATTTTATTTTTAAAATTATTTTAGTGAGTCATATAGTAATTTTGAAAGTGAAATATAAAAGAATAAGTCGTAGAAAAAAATAAAAGTATTTTATTTAAAATATCAAAAATAATATATATTTTTTATAATCTTAGGACTAAAATGTAAAAAAAAAGTTTAATTTTGAGAGTTGACTAACGGTAAATTATTTTGACTAATTGATAGAACTAATGGAAATTTTTTTAAAAACTTATAGAATTTGATTATAAAAAATTCTATCGTGAGACTTAATTGAAAAAATGATATAATTTATAGGACTACCAATGTTATTATTCCATTATTTTAACCTTTTACACCTCCTAACTTTTATGTTGGATCTATTAAACCTATAAATAAGTACTTTTTAATCTATTTAAAATATAGGGGTGGTTAGTTTAGCTGATGTAAGTAGCTGATAGATGTTTTAATTCAATCAGCTACAGTTTAGGTATTTAGTGAGATTCCCACATCCGTATCTGATAATTGTTTTTATCCAAAATAACTATAAATTTGATCAGCTCCATTTTGAAATTTTTTTCCAACAGCTAATAGTTGATTTAAATTTATTTTATATTGAAATTAAATTAC
This sequence comes from Macaranga tanarius, assembly GCA_949673435.1. Taxonomy (NCBI): domain Eukaryota; kingdom Viridiplantae; phylum Streptophyta; class Magnoliopsida; order Malpighiales; family Euphorbiaceae; genus Macaranga; species Macaranga tanarius. The sequence continues at coordinate 44,944 of CATIWO010311667.1, forward strand.
CCTTATTAAAACTAATTAATAACAACTAACTTTTTTAGATTAAATGCATATAATTATTTTTATAATTTATAATAAATTAAATATTATTTTAAATTATAATTAGCAATTAAATAATTATAATATTTATATCCATAACATTCTTAAAAATTTATATTAATAAGATTTATATAGTTTCTATCAATAATTTTAATAATAAATGCTAGAAAGAGAACATTAACACAATGAAGAGATAATTAATATTTTTACGTATCTCTTCAAATGGCTAAAATCATTCTTTATATAAGGTTGAGATAATCTTCAAATAAAAATATCGAAAGTCTATATAAATAAAAAGAAAAAAAGCGCTTTCTTTCTTACTATAGAAAAGCATAATTAGTAATGAAAGTGTGGACTCAACTGTGCTAAAGGAGAAATTATTAGATCAACTCTATTCGCCTCATAATATGGACCTTCCACTATTAATTTAACGGCTTTTGCTACAGTGCAAATGTTTGCACCGGTATAAATGAAATTACAACAGTTAGATTAATTTTTATTTAATTATAACTATTGATTATCTTGGTGTATCAATACCTGTAAAATATATCTATGGTTACAATTAAATGACAATTAATCTAATGGCTAATAGTTTCATTTGTACCGGTGCAAATATTTGCATAGTAGAATGACTATAATTTAACATGTAATATAATTAATTAGCATTTATTATACTTTTAACTTTTAAAGTCAAATATCTAACTATTATTACTTTTAATATATTTATGAAATTTTTTTAAAATTATGAATTATTTTCTAAACTAATGACATATAATATAATTTATTAATTTTAAAATTAAATTTATTGAAAATTTAATTTTTAATTTAATTAAAAAATAAAATTTAGGATGCACTAAAAGTTTAAAATAAAAAAAAATGTGTTTGTCGTGGTTATTCAACAAAAGTTAACAATAATAATTACATAATATATCAATAAGGACTCTTCTAATGAGTCATTCTATATTTCTATGAGAATAGTTACTTGTCCAGAAATAATTACCTTTTGTTACTGAAATTCCTCGATTGTATCCTAAAAGCTTTTTGTAACTTTTGTTTAATATTTTTACACACTTATTATAATAAACAATCTTAATTTTACAGAAAAATAAAAAAAATAGTTAAATTATTTTTT
>CATIWO010311722.1:0-16996 GCA_949673435.1 Macaranga tanarius
GCTCACCGTAAGTGAACTGATCATATGGTATTTGATTATCATGAGAAGCTCGAATTGTGTTTCGAACTTTCTCGCCCAATAGTTTTGGTAAACCAGCTAAAAACTTTTCTTTCCAAATAGGTTGATGTGAATCTTCATGAAGCATGATTCTAGTTAGAAAAGTATTTTTATAGGTTTGAAAATCACTAAGTTTCTTACAACGAAGGTTACTGAGAAGCTCAACATTTTTATCTTTGAGATGGCTGGGATCCCCTATGAAATGTAAAGAGATTGTTAGGATTAAGGTAGACACAACATCTTGGACTGGGTTACCATAATCATCAAGGAAAGGAGTGCCATTGTCAAAGGTTTGAATCGCAGATAGGATCTACAATTGTTGTGTTTGGGTCAGATGGTAATCCCACTAACCTTTCAGTTGACCCGAGAAACCAGCAATCAGGAGTTCAGCAATGGCTTTATCCGTACTACCAGTTTGGGTCTTGTAGGCATTTACTGCCATTGTCATTTGTTGCAGAAGACCTAACATTTGGTACTCACTCATACCATATAGGTTCCATTCATAAATAGATGAAGCATTAAAACGAGATTGCAGGTAGACATCAGGTTGTCTGGCAATGCCAAGTGCCACATTTCTTGGAATGATTGACCAATCCAACCTATTGATACGAGGTTGACTTGGTTGCTTGTTTTAATTTTGAAAACTAGTTTGAAAATCAGTTTGACTCTCTTCTTCAAAAGAGTTGTCAGTGATATCAATAGCACCGACACTTCTTGAAGGAGGAGTTTCAGGAACAACTCGAGAGGTTCCTGTTGAGCTAGAACCTTGCTCAATTCTACTCAACTAATCTCGAATTTCTTAAGCAAACTCAAGTTTGCTTGTTTGAATTTGTTGTTGGCTCTATTTTGAAACTTGAAATGGTTTAAAAACAGGGTTTTTAAGCTTCTGTTCTGTAAGCTTGACAGTCTCAGAAATCTTAATCGCCGAATGATGTAAAACAGTTGGTTGTTGAATTTTTGTTTCAATTCTGGTTAACTATTTTCCAATCGTTTGGAGATTGATGTTTGAGAAATTGTTCTGCAAAACAACATGTTTCAAATTCTTTGAATCATCATTCTCTTGTGGAAGTTTGAATGGAGCTGCTGGAATTTTCGAATCACTATGAGAAAAGGAAATATTCCTTAATGGTGGGTGTTCAGATTGGATAATCCGATCATCTACCTTCCACTCAGGAGTTTTATTTCTCATTGTGACTGGATTAACAATCTTGTATATATATATTCTCTTTTATTTTCAATTTTCAAATCCCTAACTTCCCCTTTCCCCCATTTTTGCATCCCTATCTTCTTCTTTCCCATTTTCTTTCTTCTTCCTTCTAAATTCCTTAAATTTTCACTCTATTCTTTTTCTCCAACATCACATTCATCCATTGTTCTTCTCATTCTTCTTTTTCCTTTCCCCATTTCTCTCTTCCTTCTCACCAAACTCTTCCAATTCTTATTCTTCCTTTAGCTCTTTCCTTATATTTTTCTCCCTCTACAATGCTCAAGCAAAAGCAAAGAGCTAAGAGGGGCAAGCTTCTGGTGGAAAAGGAAGAATAATTCACTCCACTATACGGGAATTATAATCAATCGGCCGACTATGGAGCTCCATTTCCTATCTACGCCCCTTCGGAAGGAATTAGGTATAATTTCCTCATCCAAAAACTATCTTTTTCCACTTGCAAATACCTTAATGATGACATTTTGGAAGCATTGCAATTGAAGTATAAAATAGATGATTTATGTGCCAGATTAGGGTGGTCGAAATTTGTGCCGTTGCCATATCACTCATATAAGGACTTAATGCTAGAATTTTTCACCACAGTCACTCCCGTAGATGTTTACCATAAGAAATTTACATTTAGATTAGGGGTGGCGATTATACTTTAGACTATGACATAATGTTTCGCGTCTTTAGGTTTCCCAAAGGCAGTGTTTGTGACCCTCCGTCTAAATTCCATGTAAAAGACTTTTGGGCTTATCTCACAGGAGGGGACATTTTGAAAGATAATCATACGTCCCCTAATGGCCTCATTGTTGATCCTGCTTATTTGATTGTGCATAAATTCATACAGATGGCCATTTTTAGAAAGACAGAGAATAATAAAATCTCTCATCAAGAGCTTTTAATGTTGTGGTGCATGCACATAAAAACTCACATTTCTACCACCTATTTTGTGTTGCGCACACTGTGGCAGGCTGTTCAATCCAACAAATCCGCAGTCGCTATGGGCCACATCATCACCAGATTGGCTCTCCATTTTTGTGTCTTTAATCCGAAGATCACAAAGATGGAGCGCATTGAGGCAGGCCTTATCAATAAGTAACTCCTTATTCGAGCCAGCATTATCAATTCATCTAATGTGTTATGTGCCCACACGCACCGGATATGTTACCGCCTCAATCAACCTACCACCGGAGCTTCTACAAGTGCTTCCACTGCCAATGTCCCTACTTCCTCCTCCAATGAACATGATGATGATAATATGGAGCCAACTCCTGACCCTCAAGGATGGCAAGCAGTGTTGAGCTGTTTTAATGCCTTTGAGGATCGTATAAACCAACGTTTCGATGCCATTCAGCAAGATATTTAGTACAAACATGACGATATCTATCAAGAGGTTCATAATATCCAAAATGAGCAATACTACTATAACTACAAGCTTCATCATTTCATTAAGATGTCGGGCATCAAAGTGCCTTCTCCAACTCCTTCACCACCTGATTCACCTTCAGGGAAGTCCTAAATCACCTTTTTTCTTTTCTTTTCATTTCGTGTGTCTTGCATTTTAGTACATTGTGTGCATTATTATTTATGGTGCATTTTGTGTATAACTTCACATTGAGGACAATGCGTTATTTAAGTGTGGGGGTATATGGGAGATGCATTATATTGTTGTTCATATTATTAGTATAGTTCATAATGCCATTTAGCTTTAGATTTAATTATAGTTTAGTGTAGATGTGCATTTTCATATTGTAGGTGCATGCATTTGATTGATGCATAATTAAGTTTCTTCAATTGAATTTCTGTAATTCATCAATGCCATGAGTTATTCATAAAGGAATCATTTTTTTCTTAATCATGCATTATAATCTTCATTTAATATTAAGTTCTAGCTTTAAAACTTAATTAATGGCTTGAGGTTGAGGATTTGATATATTAATGAATTTAATGCTTAGTTTGCCTTTTATAATTGTAAACCTTGCAAGTTTAAATTGAGAAGATTTAGAAGTAGAGTAAGTGAGATTATGGTATATTTATCGAGGTGATGCTCAATTGATAAAAAAATGAATGAACGAAAATGAATTAAAAAGGAAATTGTGAATAAAGGTGAGATGGAGTGTAAAATGCACTCACCAAAAGCGAGATAGAGGGTAAAACTCACTCGCAAAGTTAAAATTATATATCATCTTTCTATTTAGGCTTAACCTTGTTTATTACCATAAATACACCTTGTTTTACTTGGTATATCTTTCTTAATCTTTAGCTTGCAAGTTCATAATTATAAATTGGTAAATGAGCTTTTCACTTGGTAACAATACATCATTAACGCTTGAGTCATTAATTTTGTTTTGAGTGTGAACTTAATATTAGTATAAGAGTATATTGTGTGCTTGAGTAAAAGTGGCCAATATGTGAAATTCTTGATGTTGATAAGTTGTTTCTAACATTTTACTTGAGGACAAGCGAAGATTCAAGTGTGGGGGTATTTGATTATGCTCATTCATTCATTAGTTTAGGTTGCATTTTCGTGTGCATGTGAATAGTAAATTAGGTGATTTGAAGTGAATTGGAACACTTTTACACTTTTAATTTGTGGTGGTGATTTTGTAGGAGTAAAAGGAACAAAAGGAAGCTAAAAGAGTCAAGCAAAGGAGCAAAGAAAAAAAATTCAAAAGTGTCCCAGTTGTGAAGTGAGGCTGGCGCTCGCCAGTAGGTGGCGAGCGCTAGAGCCTCGACCTAAAAAGTGAGGCTGCCGAGCGCCTGCAGCCCGTCTTTGAGTAAGGACTGGCGATCGCCAGTCACTCAATTTTGGCACTGTGAGCTGGATTTTCGGGCACGTGGAGGCAATCCGAAATACAATCCAAGGGGCTTCTATAAGAGAAAAATGAGGATATACATAACCAAGGAGGAAAGAGAAAAGTGTGTGGATCTTTTGGAATTATTCTAGAGCCTTGGAAAGAAAGGGAAAGGAAGAAAAGGAAGAGAGAGAATAAGAAAGAGGAAGAAACCCACCATTGAAGACCTCTAGTTTTGCTCTTTTATCTTAATTTCTACCTTATTCTTGTAATTGATTGTGCATTCTTGTCATTTTGGATTGATTTTCAAGATTGATTAAAGCCATGTTAGGCTAAAATCTTTGTATTAAGGGTTATAAAACTTAATTGAAGTAGCTTTAAATTCAAGTACCCATTATTGATTATTCATTATATTCATTTTGCTTTTAGTTATTGTTATTGAGTAACTACAATACCATATTTTAATTGAATCTATGCATTGAGAGATGGTATATTTGATGGATCTATGAACACAACCTTGATTGACCCATATTAGAGATAATTGGATTGATCAAGTCTCATTTAACTTGTGCTTAATCCTTGTAATTAATTGTTAATTCCTACATGATTTGGATGAGAATTATCTCATGTTTGTGATTGGTAGTTGATTATGAGTTATTAATTAAAGACTTGAGAGAGCTTAATTGATATTTAAAATGCTTGAGTGAATGATTCATAAGTGGGTACAAAGGGTTTAATTGCTAATTCAATTAGGGGGATTAATCCTTAACATGCTTTACACGTATTAGTACTTGTTAATTTAGAATTTATGATTGAGTTACTTAGAGTAATGATTAATAGTTTTGTTTGTTGAAAATTGCATTTATTATTAGCTTTAAACAAGATAATAGTAGAATTGAGTGGTGATTAAATTAATCAATCTTCGAGGGAATGATATCTTTTGTACTACTTGTATATTCCGTGAGCTTGTGGATTTCAATCAACAACCATGAGACGCATTATAAACTTTAGAAACTCACATTTATATTTTCTTATAATTTTATATTTTATCTATATGTAAATTATTCTAAAGTTCTTGTGACTGAATTAGAAAAATTTATACAAAGTAATTTTTAAAATAATTTTTGTATTATTCTATAATTCTAAACATAGTTATTTAATTTTTAAAATTATTAGAAGTTTCCTGAGCGCGGGTACACTTCTACTAGGACTATAATTCTTCTGGGAGAACTGGGGAACCACCAACCCGAAGACCTTGGACACCGTTTATCAAAAGATCACCGACTCAGCATGCAGAAGATATTCGCTGAATTTCAAAGGAATATTCCCGCCTTCTGTTGATTCTCCGAATGCAATGCGGAGAAACACACTACATATAAAGCTTCCACTATGCCAACAAAACCTAGAATTAACTCTCGTCTATCATCTTCTTGTCTTGTTCTTCTTACCATAAGCCTTCATCCTTTTTCTTACGTTGGCAACAATGGCTGGAATTGTGGTGATTCTTGATTTTGATAAAACGATTATTGATATCGATAGCGATTATTGGGTTGTTGATGAATTGGGTGTCACAGAATTGTTCAATCAACTGTTGCCTACCGTGTCCTTGAACTCTGTCATGACTCGGATAATGAAGGAGCTTCATTCACAAGGGACAACCATCCAACAGATCGTTCAGGTACTCAAACAAATTTCTATCCATCCCCGGATTGTTCATGCTCTTAAATCAGCCCACGCTCTAGGATGTGAGTTGAGGATCATAAGCGATGCAAATACCTTTTTCATTGATACAATCTTGGAGCATCTTGGTTTAAGGGACTGCTTCTCAGAAATTAATACGAACCCAGGATTTGTTGATCAAGAAGGGAGGTTAAACATCCTTCCCTTCCATGATTTCGTTGAGTCTCCACATGGTTGCTGCGGCCACTGTCCCCCGAACATGTGCAAGGGTCACATCATTGAAGGAATCCAAGCTTCTTTATCCAAAAAGGGAAACAGCAAAATTATCTATCTTGGTGATGGTGCTGGTGATTACTGCCCGGCCTTGAAGCTTACTAACGTTGATTATCTGATGCCAAGGAAGGATTTTCCAGTCTGGGACTTGATTTGCAGAGATCCTCTGCTAATTAAGGCAGAAACTCATGAATGGACCGACGGCGAGGAGTTTGAACGGGTTCTACTTCAGATTATTGATGCCATTTCCGTCCACAAGTCTGTTCAGTTATCCTCTACTGACTTCAAGTTGCACCCTACAATATCAGTTCCTGCCCATAAAGACTTGCCTAAAGTTTTATGTGTAACTTAATAGATTGTGCATGTCACAGCAACAATTTTACAATATTTTTTGTTCCATGATATTTGCTTTAACATGACACAGAAAAGCCTGTGAATGATATGAACTTGTGTTTCATGATTCGGGAAAAAAAAAATCCAAAATAGAGTCAAATTTCATATATATATCTTCCATTTTACCTGATGTAATGCATGAATAGCACGAAATTATAAAGGAGGCTGATAGAAGTCGCTACTAGCGACAACTATAGGCAGAAAAAGACTTTTCTTTTTTTCTTTTTTTTTTTGTGAAATCACAGAGGGGGGCCTGATGATAAGGGGGGCAATTAATTGGAGGAGGGACGTTTTGAGAAATCGTGGTTGGACATATTGTTCATGTTGCTACTTTATCCAATTATAAACATGCCATCTTGTTTACTCTAGATGCTGTTACTCATATGCATAATGATAAAGACGTAGGCTTATCTCAAATAACAAGTTTTGAATAGTAGAAATTTTGTTGAAGGTCTTGGTAAATTCAATTCAATTTTAACTATTGAGTATCGAGTAGTAGAAATTCAGTTGTTAGGTCTTAGTAAATTCAATCTTTCGGTGCATGCAATAAATGTATATATGGTCAGATATTAATTAGCAGCAGTAGCTGAGTCCACTCATTTGAGATTACTTAAATTTCAGAAGAAAAAAAAATTCTACAACTTGTGTATAAGACTATCATCATTTTTTATTCTTGTTGTCCTGCCTCTATCATGAATGAAAAGAAAGCAGAACTGAAACCAATTAGTAAGGAAATAAAAAAGAATGCTGTAAGTTTTTACACCGTGTGAAAATTGTGTTGCCATACACATAACTTCATTTACAATTACATGATGGATTTCTTTCAGATGTAAAAGTCAGTTTGTTTTGACTGAGCCTTGAGGTCTTTCAATTTCTTCAATATGTTTGTGAAGTAATCCTGCAAATATTGCTCCAGTGTCACTATATCCTTCTGCTCTACACCAAGGAGCTTATATGTTTCGTTCATAGGAGCAGAAAAAACAGTATCACTCGTTAGAACCTGTAGATGCCAAGTAAAAATCATTAGCAGTTCTAGTAATGCAAGGAGAGCACAAATTCTGGACCTACTATCTGGTTTTCATATACAAAAAGAAGAGTCGAGAACCAATCACAAAGTCTATTCCTTGCAATGAGATTATTCATGCTTTTCTCATCATAATAGGTTCCTATGCTACTCTTTTCTGACTACGACAGATATCAACAAATTGTGAACCACTCTTGGAGGAAATTCCCAAGCAATTGTGCTCGCGACGTCTCATTGGGAGTACATGCTACTCCTTAAGCAAAGTCATGAAACAAGATACACGGTAACGGCCATAAAGCATAACATTAATCAGCTGGACTAAATATATACTATTAATTCAACGGATTATTTGCACATATGGTACCCAACTTTATCACTTGATCCCACTATAATACCCAACTTTCATTTGGTCACTTAAAACTCTTCCACTTTTAATTTAAGTTTTATTAAACTACCCAACATCATTTTCCGATGGCCGGTGCTGACGTGGAGCCTACGTAGCCATTGACGTGTAAAAAAATTTTTTATAATTTTTATCACCTGCTTACATGGGGCTATTTACCATTTTGGTGTAAAAAATAAAATTTATTCCCATTTTAAGGTAGTTTCAAAAATAATTCCCATTTTAGGGTAGATTAGAAAAGTTATTCCCAATTTGGAGTGTTTTTTGGTGAGGTGGCAGAGGAAAAGTTAAATTGATCACCAAAAAAACACCCCAAATTGGGAATAACTTTTCTAATCTATCCTAAAATGAGAATTATTTTTGAAACTACCCTAAAATGAGAATAAATTTTGTTTTTTACACCAAAATGGTAAATAGCCCTACTTACATGGCTATTGACGTGTAAAATTTTTTTTTAAAAAAAAATTTCTACTTGGAAATTTTTCAAACCCAGCTTATCAAAGAAGCTTGCTTACTCCTCTCTTCCTTACATCGGCCAAAAAAAAACAACTCACTTGGATATCCCCTTGCGCCCTCTTCTCCGTCTACTTCTCCACCATTAGCATCTCCATCTTTTTTTTTCAATTAATCAAACAACCAATTTTTACTAATCAAACATCCAATTAAAAAAAAAAAAAACATTATCAACAAATCTAATATTTCATCTATGGATCTATGGGATCTAGATCAACCTTCCGTTGCCGGCCATGTCCACCCCATCTATGGATCCAAATTAAATCTAATATTTCATCTTCATCAATAAGTCTAAACGTGAGTATTATTCAGTTCATAAATGTCATAAGTTGCAGACTTTGAGGTAATTAAGCTATTTAAACAAAGAACAATTGTTTATTGCCTAAATAAATTTCAAAAAGAAGGAAAAAAAAAGAATTTGATGATGATGTTCACAGATAAAAAAAAAAAGAATTCAAAGAATCCCAATAAGCGAAACAGGAAATCTACAAAGAATCCCAGCCTTTGATCTTCCATCATCAACAATTTCAGTAGCAGGAGGCAAAACCCTTCCATCTGCAAACAATACTCGTCCATCGACACCATTTATCGGTTGTTGCTGGTGATGTTGTTGTTGTTGCTGCTGCTGCGCCACCATTACCCCCTCAAGTTCTGCTGTAGCATTACCAAAGAAGGCTCTGTCACCAAACCTCCGTTCAACTTTAAGAAACTCCCCAAGAGATTAGAATCAGCAGCAATAGCAGAAGAAGCACTAGCAGGCAAAGCCTCATAAGACCCCAATCTTCCAATACCAATACTCTTAGCTAAAACAACATAAACGATCGCGGCGGATGAGGAAATGGAGTACTGCAAAAAGAGAAGAGATCCGGCGGAAGAGGGAGGATGGAGGTGGATTACGACAAGAGGAGAGAGAAAGAGAGAATGAGGAAGAGGAGGAGGAGGAAAGCGGACTGGAGAGAGCTGGACAGGAGTGCGGCCTTTGAGAAGAGGGTCGGAGTCGGAGGAAATTAGGATTTGGTGAGCGAAGGCGAAGAGGAGGAAAGAGAATAAGAAGGTAGAGAGGGTTGTGCCCACGTGTTCAGTCTTAATTGGTTAGATTATTTTTTTTAAAAAAAATTATTTTTTTGACATGTCAGCTTCCATGTGGATGCCACATCATCGCCAATTGCTGGAATATGACATTAGGTACTTTTATGGGACCCAAATGAAAGGTTGGAGGGTTTTAAGTGACCAAATGAATGTTGGATATTATAGTGGAATCAAGTGATAAAGTTGGATACCTGGGTGTAAATAACCCTTAACTCAAAAGAACCCAAGCAGCTAAAGATGAGTTAAAAGGTAATATTAGAAATGCTCCTAGAGATACACAAGATCTGCCACTTTCTCCACAATGCACTTTCAAAGCACAGGCTAATATATACTTTCCTGCAATCAATTCTATATTTATCCGCTTTATAGTTATTTTTGGTCCAGTGTCCCTGAATTACCAGAATATTTTAAAAGCAACTAATTTTTCTAAAAGGTGAAATGTGCCGTAGCAGAAATGGCACTCCAGTCAATCCCTTTAATATTCATAATAATCTACTATGTGTTTAAGACTATTTGGAGATATTATTTTTTTTAATTGAAAACATGTTGCCATGCTTAAAACTAAAATACAACATGGCTAGAAAGTGTACAGAAGCTTGATAATTTATTACCTCTGAAAATGCCAGCCTATCCGCAACATCATTTGTCCACTGAAAAAATCTTGTCAATTGACGAGTAAATCTTAAAATTGAAACTGGGACAGTAGTAACATTTGCATCCTGCCCCGCAAGCCTTTCGCACAATGTAATAACCTAAAACCAAAGGCACTATTTTTAGCAAGAAAGATACAGGATGTATTATCAGTTTCATGGAAATGAACATTGAGTAAAAGAACAATTCATATATATCCTTCCATAATTTGTCTGTTTATAAGATACCTCTTGAGTTGTCCACGCTCTGGGACCAGCAAAAGTGAGAAGGTTCCCATCAATATTCTGATTCCGCAATGCGATAAATGTCAACCGAGCTATATCCTGAAAATGTTAAAATGCAAAAATATTTTTAACTCAAAAACAACTTTCTGAAAACAATATATACTTTAAAGGATGCAATCACTAAAAAATGTAACCTGGGTGTCCATATAAGCAATTCTTGTGGGGGCATCCGTTCCCCAAACAGATTTCTCTTCTAGTATAGGTACTGCATATTGCCCAATAAGGCCCTGATCAATCAGCAAAAAAAAAAAAAGCATTTGGTGACTCAACAACTGGAAGAATAATTGGAAAAAACAAAAAAGCAAGAGTAGTACATAATGAATGAATATTTACTTGCATGAAACCACATAATCTAATTATGATGTGATTAAGGCCAGAATCCTTAAGAAACTGCTCTGTACAGTACTTGATTTCCATAAGTGGAACTTCAGGATGCTTGTCACAATTATGGATAGAATAAAACACATATTTCTGAATTCCCATTGCTTTTGCACTTTGTATAAGAGCAACTTTTCCTTCCCAATCTACCTAAACAGAAACATATGAATTAAACCCAATACAATTTATTCTCTAACAAAACTCTCCAATTACAAGAGCCGACCAACTAACCGTTTTAATAGGCTCTTCTGGACGCCCTGTAGCACAGTCAATAATTGTATGAATCCCAACTAATGTTGCTGGTATTGTCTCTGGTTTGCTAAGGTCTGCCTGCTCCCCATCAAAACACATTTCAACTAATTTGAATATAATACCAGCAAAAAAAAAAATCAATTTTTTTTTTTCAAATGGGATAAAAGAAAGAGAGATAGAGACATTGACAACAGTAGCGCCCCAATCACGAAGGAAATCAGCAGGAGCAGGACGAGGCCTGACAAGGCAGCGAACGTCATAGCCTTCATCTAGAGCACGTCTCACAATTTGTCTGCCTAATGTTCCAGTAGCCCCAACCACAAGCAGACTCGTCGGCCTGACTGGAGTTCCTGGTCCTAGATTCACAGCACCAGACGACACCACTGCTCCCTCCGCTGCGCTCGCATTGCACGTCATCACCGATGTCCGTGTGTTACATTTCCCTTCCAAAATGAAGAAACACACAGTTAGTTAATTTTGAGGATAATGTTGAAAGTGTTAAGTGAAGTGAAGTACCTGAAGAAGGAAATGAAGCGGAGAGAGAAAGGAGAGGCTGTGGCGTTAAGTTTCGGCTCCATGAGAGTGAGCTGCCTGGTGTGGCTACCTGTGTTGGTAATCTCAGTGCCATTGATGCTGTGTATCGAGAGAAATGAGAGACTCGAAGAAGACGCAAGAAGAAGAAGAAGAGAAGCAGAAATCAATGGATATGAATTGTGCCACGTTGTTCTCTGCTAATGGATTAGGATCTTTGCCACGTGTATTACTGCCCTCTACTTCCCTGTTTGCTATTGCCTATTGGTTCTCCTGTGCGCACGAGTCAGATCAGGCTATTATTTTTTTGAAGGATCAACGACGCCGTTTGGGTTTTTTTTTTTTTTTTTTTTTTTTTTTTTTTTTTGTATTAACATAAGGACGCCGTTTCTCTAGCCGCTGAAATTTGAATTGTATCAAATAATTTTCTTTGCTTATTGTGTTTGCTTAAAATCAATGTAACTTTTTATATTAAATGTGGTTAAAATTCTTTCAGTTATTTTCCTCTTTTAGCAGTTAATTTTTCACGTCTGTCTTCTTTAAGATGTCCTTAGTTTATTTAAGGTGTTTGTTTTGTTTTGGAAATTATGGCTTCTTTTCATAATCTTTCAAATTTATTCGTATTGTCACTCACATATCAAGAATCAAATGGCATTCATCTAGATGATAACAGTCTTGTAAATGAAGGCACTTTCACTGTTTTATCCTGGTACTTAATAGACCTTTTTCAATAGATTGCTCAATCAATTTTTAAGCAATGAAGCAAATTCTTATTGCCTTGTGGAAGTCTGCCAAAGGTGTTGTAATTCATAATTTAGGCTCTCATACATGTTTAAATTCTTACATGCACTTGATTTATGGCGAGTCCTGGACGGTAGTCATTGGACTTTTGATCAATGACTTATCCTCCTACGACACTACAATATGATCGATCAGCTCTCTAAGATTGAGTTATACCACACTCAATTATGGACTCAAGTTTACGTTCTTCCAATCTATCTTCGAACTACGGAAGTAAGTTAAAAGATAGAAGATTTTATTGGCAAATTCTAGATACGGATGTACCTTCCTCAAATGATCTCGGACAGAATTTTATGCATTTGAGAGTGGAGTTGGATGTTCGTAAAACTCTCTCTCGAGGTATGTTTCTCTATAAAGGGGGGAAGGTAAGATTTGGATCACCTTCTATTATGAAAAGCTTCCTAGTTTTTGTTTCTTTTGTAGTGTGCTTGGCCACACTGAACATCAATGCTCAATACCTTTTGATTCTCCACATGATGTCCTTGTCGAAAAATAATATGGCAATTACCTTCGTGTACCACCACCTCATGCCCGACGATACCTTAATCAATAAGGATGTAAATGTATTAGAGAAGGATCTATCTTTAAAATAGGACCAACTATGCCATAGGAACCACCCAATGTTCTAAAAACTGAGTCAAGATCTACTTCTGTTTATAGTAACTGTCTATCTAAACAAAAGGGGATAGATCCATATTCTCATATAGTTATGGCACCACTATTAACCTCCAATATTACTGAAGTTATGGTGACAGATATAGACATACATAATAGTTCCAGTTCTATGAGCATTCATAACATTGGTATTATTTTAGGAAAAGAACGCAAGACCATGCACCAAAACAGGTTGGAGACTCACCTTCTTCTTTCTCAATGGTTATTCTAATGGTGGAGCCTGCTAGGCCCGTCGATTGCCATGAGTTTGCTAAGTTGGAATTACTGAGGTCTCAAAAACCCTCGAGCAGTTCATTTTCTTCATTTCTTGATCAATAAGAAACGTCCCAACGTTCTTTTCTTAATTGAAACTTTAAGTATCGCTTCTTATATGTATGGAATCTATAGGGCTTTGGGTTACGATTGTATGTTAGTGGTTGATTTTCATGGGCATTCAGGTGGCTTGGCTATGAGGTGGAATAACTCGCAAGCAATTCAACTATTAAGTTATTCTCCTCATCACATTGATGTATCAATCTCTTTTGAGGATATGTCAAAATGGTGTCTCATTGGTTTCTATAGGTGTCCAGAGAGTCATCGTCATTATGAATCTTAAGTATTACTTAGTCATTTATCTATTGAGTCATCTTTGCTTGATGTGTGATAGGTGATTTTAACAATATTTTTTATTCTTATGAGAAGTAAAGAGGTGTTGATCGTCAAAGTTGGATGCTTAATAGTTTTAACAATGTTATACATGATTGTGCTTTAACTTATTTGGGTTATATTAGTAATGCTTTCACCTAGGAATGAGGTCATAGTACTCTGAGATTTATTAAAGAATGGGTAGATAGAGCTTTTGATAATAGTGCATGGATACATTTATTTAATTTAGCAGAAGTATATCATCTCCACGCCTGTACTTCGAATCACTCTACCATTTGGCTTCGTTTGCACCCTCAACACTTATAACCACACCATAGACAATTTAAATTTGACAATAGTTACGTGATAATTCTTGCAAAATAGTAGTTGCTAATTCTTGGACTGAAAATTCATCTCTATCCCTTCTCTAAAAGTTTTATGCTTACTCTACATCTTTATCTCCAAAAGTTTTATGAGTCATCAACAATTTAGACTACTTCCATATCGAATTAACTTTTGATGCTCTAAATTGGGTCTCTAAAAGGCAACATGCAAACACCTTTTGCAACAGATGCTCTTTTTCTACTAAGCTTGAATTAAATAAGCTATTAACTAGGCAAAAGTATATGAACGACAAGTTTAATGGTTAAAAGAATTGGATTTTAACACCAAATTCTTTCACTTCAAAGTAAGCCAAAGATGCCGATCAAATTTTATTCCTGGTCTTTATGACACTTAAGGACTATGGCATGATTTTCATGGAGCTATTAAAAATATTGCTCATTAATATTTCCAAGATATTTTTTCCTCATCTACTGTTGGTGATGTGCCTTTACCCTTTAATCTTATTTTGCCAAATCTAACTTTCTAAAGATGTTGCTCTTTATCTCATGATTTTATAAGATAATAAGTCTTTAATGTTATTTTTCAAATGAGTCCTAACAAAGCACTAGGGCTTAATGATCTAACCGCGCAGCATTATACCAAAACCTTTGGAGCATAATTGGCAATGAAGTTATCTTCTAACTAGTGGTCCACTTTATAGAAGCTTAAAGTGACGAGTAAAATTAAATTTTTTTTTTAGTGTGCTCTCCATAGCTTCCTTCCTGTCCGGTCTCAATTACTCAATATTGGGTTTTATGACTTAAAAACACAGCAAAAAATTAAAACAAATCCCATAAAATGCCATAAAAATCCATAAAAATCGATTAAATTAATAAGGACACAATTATTGCCAAAATATAAAAAAAAAACAGCAACAATGGTGGAAGGAATAAATGGGGTTCACTCTGGTGACAAAGGCCTTGAGCTTTTCAAATCAGCTATTAGATTAAAAATATCATTGTCATAACAAGACTCTCTACTGGTATCCACGCCAGCAGGAATACCCCAAAACCTTTGATAGTGTATGCTAGCATGTTTAAAACTCTCTAACTCTCCTTTTGATTTTTACAAACTCTCTGTATTTTTTATTTTAGAAATGAAATGTAAATTAAGTATTTACGCATAATTTGAAATGCAATACCCGTAAGTATATGAGATCGAAATAGTAGTATATGGTACGTACAAGTGTTGTATCCCACAATGATTAAATAAGTTATCCACTAATTAAAATTATTTAAAACTTATTTAAGGCTCAAATAAATTTAATTAAAGTTCTAATCAATTAAAATAAAATCTAAATTCTAATCTACTATTTATAATAAATTCTAGAGCAACAACAATTGGAACAATTATAATATTTATTAGGATTTATCTATCAATTCATTTCCCATGTAAATTTAATTATTCTTCAATGAGATGCATTTCCTTGAGTCTAATATTGTATCAATTTACTCTTTCGATTATAAATTGGTTAAACATGCATTCAATAATTTAAGCACTATGGCTTAACTTTCATCCTCACTCATAATGATTTAAATCAAACATACATATTATAAAGTAAAGTCTACCC
The DNA here is from genome assembly GCA_949673435.1 of Macaranga tanarius. Taxonomy (NCBI): domain Eukaryota; kingdom Viridiplantae; phylum Streptophyta; class Magnoliopsida; order Malpighiales; family Euphorbiaceae; genus Macaranga; species Macaranga tanarius. Next base: position 15,588 of record CATIWO010311722.1, read on the forward strand.
CAAAATATGAACATAAATAATTTAAGTTATTTTTAATCATTAAATTAATTCATGTTATGCTTACTTCTTCCATTAGTTTTACCATCTTTCAATGCATAACCCTAACTAAAATCATGTTTAAGTTGGCCAAACATAAACAAGCATTAAAAATAATAAACATAAAATACATCCATTAAAGACATTGATTAATTTTCATTAATTAATAAATCATGGTTCATGAAATGAAAATAAATCCTAACAATATGAAATTAGCCTACATCCATAGAAATAAAATACTTCCAAGAATATATAGTAAGAGTTACACAATTTAGAACCACAAAGAAGAAGAAAGCATCAAACTCTTGAATTGTCGTTCCAATCTTCAAGCCTTCTTTCTCCTCTTGAATCTTTTATTATTTTTCTTGTTTCTAATATTTTTCTATGGATAAAACTTGTTCTCTAGTGCTGCTATTTTTCTAAAGATAACAATAAAATATTTATAGGCTTGGGAAGTTAATAGACAAAGGGTACAAGCTAATCTTTGATGAAGAGTCATATGCTTTAACATCAGCAGTCAATTCAAGGGCATTTTCAGTAATCCAAGCAAATGAATTAAGTCTAGATTTTATGAAATTATAGCACTCTGAAATAGCTTTCCATAGCCTCTTGAATCGCTTGAATCCGAGTTTTGTAGAGGGAGTTATGGCTGAAAAAGTGTGATATGGTCCGAACAGTCATGTCTCTTCACACCCGTGTCGAGTCGTGAATAGTGTACCGAGTCGTGATAGTGCACTTTGGTGCTGAGTTGGCAAGAATGGTACCGAGTAGTGCCAAGTGGTGACAGCTCCAAACACTCCAAAACTTGCCTTTTTCAACTTCTTTGACCTTGAATGACTTCTATATGCCTATATAATTTTTCTAAACTCAAATAAGCTTCAAAAACATCAATGAATCATCCAAATTCATATGAATTTACTTGACAACAATGAAGATCAAAATCATTTGTGATTATAAATAAAATGCATCAAGATTAATCTAAAATATGAACTAAATGCAACCTAAATATGCATGAAACATACTAAAATTACTATGCGAATTACAATATATCATTAAGATACTCAAACTCTAAACACATGTATTGTGGGGTCCGTGCTCGAATATTTAATAATATATTTGGGTAAGACTAAATTGTATAGAAAATAAGTTTAAATAAAGGACTTAATTGAAAGAAAAAAAAGTTGAGGGGGTTAGGGGAATTATGGCTTAAACCGCCATTCAAAAAAAAAGGTGAAATGATGATGGGCCACGTGTTGGCCCAAGAAAGGAGATAACCATGACTCATGCAATAAGCCATGCAATATAAATAGGAAGAAAGCAAATGGTACCAAGAACCAACCGAGAGAAATATATATAAATATATATATAGAGAG
>CATIWO010311788.1:0-14455 GCA_949673435.1 Macaranga tanarius
TTGAAAAATAATTCTATTTTTATTAACTAAACAAATAATTTCTACAATTATACTATTAATTGATAGTAATAAATAAAAATTTTCAATATTTATATATAAAGTTATATTTATATATTTTTAATATTTATTTATAAACCCCTATATTTTTAATATTTACACGTTTCCCCCACGTTTCCATTTCTTATATTTTTAAAAAGTGCCGTTTTGCCGTATCCGTTTTCACGTTTCTCGGTTTCCCCGTTTTCGTTTCTGTGCTACATAGACTAACACTGTTAAAATAAGCAGGATTAAACATGAAATGTCTAACTTTTGGTGTGACATTTTCGTTTTCACCATGGCCTTTTCCTTTTTTCTTGGCCTAGCAACTATTTCATTTTCCTTTTATTTACTTAATGGTTAGATACACGTGTGTTTAATTTAAATTAATTATGATATTTTGTACCATAGTTGTGTGGAAAATATGTTAAGTAAAAGTCTAATTTAGCACAGTATCAGACCAAAATATGGTTTGGCCAAGCCAAAAAATTCATTACATTTTGGTTTAATAGTTGAACTGTGAATTCGAAGTTGGAGTGAGGCAAATTAATAACAGTAACTGAGTTGGAGTGAGGCAAATTAATAAGAACTGGAACAAAGAAGCGAATATATTAAAATGATAGAGTACATATAGTTTAATATAAATATGAACCAAATGTCCATCAGTCATGGGACGTGAATCAGCAGCAACACATTAGTTAAAAAGAAACAGGGTTGGCAAAAGAATAACATCCAAAAGTGCAGACAGCCAGTATGCAAAAAAATAAAAATCACAAAGGTGGTATGCAGTAGTTATATTTTTTAACACCACTTTGATCACATACGATGTAACCACAGTTATAAACACACCGTAAAATATGCTGACATAAGCCGGCTTACGCACCACCCGTAAAACCTAGGGCAGGGAAAGGCATGCCTCAGTTGGAGCTGCTCGAAATCTGGATCGGATTTTTTGGCACTTTCAACCTTTGAGCTTGCAGATGGAGCAGCCCTTGTAGACGGTGCAGATGTGGTTGCCAACAACGACGAAGATGGGACTTCTGGACATATGAAAACCCCATGGTCAAGCAGAGGTGGGTTCATCGGCGAGGCTGGCACAACAAGTATGTGTGGGAATAGTCTGTTAAAGTACATCAAGCCTCCTACAAGGGGGTCGTCATTGGTTGTCAGTGCCACGTAGATGGTGTGTTTTGGAACTTGGCAAACAGAGACCAGCCGGTCAATGAACTTCAGCATCTCCAAATCAGACACTTCTTTCTGTGACGTAATAGCCATATAGCATCTTTGGTAGCACTGTGGAGATACGGTATTGAAAATAACTTTTGGAGCATTGTTTATGGATGAAGAACCTGGTAAAAAAAAAGAACCCGCATTAGTTACTTTGTTAAGTTAAAATAAAACTGAGTATCAATTACAAAGTAAAGTTTAAGGATAATAAACAAATGGCTTATGGAGGAACGCAATAACCTGGGTTGTCCATAAGAACAAGTGGGTTGACTACCAATTAGAAGAATGACTGTAGATAGGTGCAAGGAGGGTGATGGGTGGACCTAGGGTTTTATAGAGAAGGAAATAAGTAAACATTTAGTGGAAGCGTTGAAGTTAAGTTAAAAACTGTTTGGTGGTTGAGGGATCATGATATGTGGCTGGAATGCGAGTCACTTCAGGGTTGTGCTTATAGGAAAAGATGGGCGGGCAGCTGAAGGCAGGGAGCAGGTTATGATTATTGAAGGCGACGATTGACATTGGAGAAGGAGAAGGAACAGGGTGATTAAACAACACATGGGGAAAAAAAATTTACGGTGAATTTGGCATTAGAAATAGGGGTGAGCAATTGTTAGTTCATTTAAACCAAACCAAAATCTGTGTAGAACTGAATTGAACCAAACTGAATTTTATCGGTTCAGTTATTTTTTTTTTGACTTTCTATTCACCTTTTAAAATACAAAATTAATTTATTTATGTGATTTTACAATATTCTAATAAGAATTATAAGATAAATTAATGTTAATTTTTATTTAGCTTATTTAGTAATGTTTTTTAAAATTCAAATAAATTGACACTCTAAAATATATGTAATTATTTTTTGTGATGATTTTTTTGACTAAACAATTATATTCGGAGTTTTATGTAGTTCGAAAAAAATATTATTCACAAAATTTAAAGTATTAATAATAATCCAATCTTACGGAACAATAAAGATATATAAGATTTTAGAAAATAGTATGAGATCAGTTCGGTTCGGTTCAATAAAATAATTTTCTTCAAAAAACTGAACCAAACTGAATATATTGCGATTCCATTCAGTTTACAGCGAGTTAACATTTTTATTTATTAAAACTGAAATGAACCTTCGGTTTAGTTTTTCAGTTTTCGGTTATTTTTGGTCACCCCTAGTTGATATGGCCAATTGAGGCAATTGATAGTAAATGTGGAAAGCCAGTATAGAAAACAGGGAATGTCAACACATTCAGGATGTAGAAGTTTTCATTCAGTAAATGAGGCTTCTTAGTAAGGAGCAGTGAACTAATAACAAGTTAAGAAGTGGACAGAAACAAACCAAAGAATAAAAAGGTATGAACTGATAAGGAAAAGTGATGAGGTTAGGAAAAAAGAACAACGAACGATGGGCCAAGTATAATCATAGAACAGTTAAATTTTGAAAGATAATTGGCTCTTCAAATAGTGCCACACAGGACACGCAAGGATTTTGGGGATCGAAAAGGAAAAAGATTGGTGCCTCATAGAGAGACAGCTTTTGGTATCTGTATAAAAGACATTCAGACCAAAATACACATGCACTTGTTATAAATTTTAAAAAGGTTATTAATTAAATAAATATTATAAATAAATAATTTATAATATATGAGTTTTTAAAAAATGATTCGATGGGTTCACCCATGCCTAGTTTAGATTATAGATCCTGTCAAATTAATTATCTAATTACTTAAATTAAAACTTTTTAATATTATAATATTAGTAGGGATAAAAAAGTCAATTGCAAAAAAAATTATTTGTCTCATTAGCCGCGCATCCGTCGAGAGACCTTTGCGTTCATATACTTTGACTAATAGAGATTATGGAACCAGGTGCTGCAATAACTAATGGAGGTGTTAATACATGAAGGGGAATTAAATTTGTTTGTACCTATATAAGTGGAACTTGGCGAGGGCAGATGGGGGGGTAATAGAGAATCGCAATTAAAGAGTTGATTTTGATGTTTAACTGAAAGTGTAGTAGAACCAAAAATTGTTAGCTAAGTGACACATAGGTTTATATTAAGTAGCAAAAGCCTTAAGTCATACATGGGTTTGTATTAGGTTAGAGTAAAATTGTGGGACAACCGAGGAGTATTTAAAGAAATAAAAAAAAGATTAGGTTGTCCAAAAAAAAAGAACCCGCATTAGTTACCGTGTTAAGTTAAAATAAAATTGAGTATCAATTACAAAGTAAACTTTTAGGATAATAAACAAATGGCTTATGGAGGAACACAGCAACCTGGGTTGACTACCAGTTAGAAGGATGACAGTAGATAGGTGCAAGGAGGGTGATGGGTGGACCTGGGGTTTTATAGAGGAGGAAGTAAGTAAACATTTAGTGGAAGCGTTGAAGTTAAGTTAAAAACTATTTGGTGGTTGAGGGATCATGATAAGTGGCTGGAATGCGAGTCACTTCAGGGTTATGCATATAGGAAAAGATGGGCGGGTAGCTGAAGGTAGGGAGCAGGTTATGATTATTGAAGGCGGTGATTGACACTGGAGAAGGAAAAGGAACAGGGTGATTAAACAACACATGGGGAAAAACATTTTATGGTGTTTTTGGCATTGGAAATAGCGGTGAGCAATTATTGGTTTGTTTAAACTAAACCAAAATCTGTGTAGAACCAAAATGAACCGAACTGAATTTTATCAGTTCGGTTATTTTTTTGACTTTCTATTCACCTTTTAAAATTCAAAATTAATTTATTTATGTAATTTTACAATATTCTAATAAGGTTTATAAGTTAAATTAATGTTAAATTTTTATTTATTTTATTTAGTAATGTTTTTTAAAATTCAAATAAATCGACACTCTAAAATATATGTAATTATTTTTTGTGACAATTTTTTTTTACTGAACAATTATATTCAAAGTTTTATGTAGTTCAAAAAAAATATTATTCACAAAAATTAAAGTATTAATAATAATCCAATCTTACGAAACAATAAATATATATAAGATTTTAGAAAATAGTGTGAGATCAGTTTGGTTTGGTTAAGTAAAATAATTTTCACTAAAAAACTGAACCAAATTGAATATATTGCAATTCCATTTAGTTTACAGTGAGTTAATATTTTTATTTATTGAAACGAAACGAACCTTCGGTTTAGTTTTTCAGTTTTCGGTTATTTTTTGTCACCCCTAATTGGAATGGCCAATTGAGGCAATTGATAGTAAATGTGGAAAGCCAGTATAGAAAACAGGGGACGTCAGCACATTAAGGATGTAGAAGTTTTCATTCAGTAAATGTGGCTTATTAGGAAGGAGCAGTGAACTAATAACAAGTTAAGAAGTGGACAGAAACAAACCAAAGAATAAAAAGGTATGAACTGATAAGGAAAATTGATGAGGTTGGGAAAAAATAACAACGAACGATGGGCCAAGAATAATCATAGAACAGTTGAATTTTGAAAGGTAACTGGCTCTTCAAACAGTGCCACACAGGACACGCAAGGATTTTAGGGATCGAAAAGGAAAAAGATTGGTGCCTCATAGAGAGACAGCTTTTGGTATCTGTATAAGAGACATTCAGACCAAAATACTCCTGCACTTGTTATAAATTTTAAAAAGGTCAATAATTAAATAAATATTATAAATAAATAATTTATAATATATGGGTTTTTAAAAAATGACTCACCGGGTTCACCCATGCCTAGTTTAGATTATAGATCCTGTCAAGTTAATTATCTAATTACTTAAATCAAAACTTTTTAATATTATAATATTAGTAGGGATAAAAAAAGTCAATTGGAAAAAAAATTATTTGTCTCATTAGCCGCGCATCCGTCGAGAGACCTTTGCTTTCATTTACTTTGACTAATGGAGATTATGGAACCAGGTGCTGCAATAACTAATGGAGGCGTTAATAGATAAGGGGAATTAAATTTGTTTGTAACTATATAAGTGGAACTTGGCGAGGGCAGATGGGGGGGCAGATGGGGGGAATAGAGAATCGGAATTAAAGAGTTGATTTTGATGTTTAACCGAAAGTGTAGTAGAACCAAAATTGTTAGCTAAGTGACACATAGGTTTGTATTAAGTAGCAAAAGCCTTAATTCATACATGGGTTTGTATTAGGTTAAAGTAAAACTGTGGGACAACCGAGGAGTATTTAAAGAAATAAAAGAAAGATTAGGTTATCCAAAAAAAAAGAACCTGCATTAGTTACCGTGTTAAGTTAAAATACAATTGAGTATCAATTGCAAAGTAAAGTTTTAGGATAATAAACAAATGGCTTATGGAGGAACGTAGCAACCTGGGTTGTCCATAAGAGCAAGTGGCTTGACTACCAGTTAGAAGGATTACAGTAGATAGGTGCAAGGAGGGTGGTGGGTGGACATGGGGTTTTATAGAGGAGGAAGTAAGTAAACATTTAGTGGAAGCATTGAAGTTAAGTTAAAAACTGTTTGGTGGTTGAGGGATCATGATATGTGGCTAGAATGCGAGTCACTTCAGGGTTGTGCTTATAGGAAAAGATGGAGGGGCAGCTAAAGGTAGGGAGCAGGTTATGATTATTGAAGGCGGCGATTGACACTGGAGAAGGAGAAGGAACAGGGTGATTAAATAACACATGGGGAAAAAAAATTTACAGTGTGTTTGGCATTGGACATAGGGGTGAGCAATTGTTGGTTCATTTAAACCGAACTGAAATCTATGTAGAACTGAATTAAACCGAACTAAATTTTATCGGTTCGGTTATTTTTTTTTGTGACTTTCTATTCACCTTTTAAAATTCAAAATTAATTTATTTATATAATTTTACAATATTCTAATAAGATTTATAAGATAAATTATTGTTAAATTTTTATTTATTTTATTTAGTAATGTTTTTTAAAATTTGAATAAACCAACACTCTAAAATATATGTAATTATTTTTTGTGATGATTTTTTTTACTAAACAATTATATTCAGAGTTTTATGTAGTTCGAAAAAAATATTATTCACAAAATTTAAAGTATTAATAATAATCCAATCTTACGAAACAATAAATATATATAAGATTTTAGAAAATAGTATGAGATCAGTTCGGTTCGGTTAAATAAAATAATTTTCTCTAAAAAATCGAACCAAACTGAATATATTACGATTGCATTCAGTTTACAGCGAGTTAACATTTTTATTTATTAAAACCGAAATGAACCTTCGGTTTAGTTTTTCAGTTTTCGGTTATTTCTTGTCACCCCTAATTGGAATGGCCAATTGAGGTAATTGATAGTAAATGTGGAAAGCCAGTATAGAAAACAGGGGACGTCAGCACATTAAGGATGTAGAAGTTTTCATTCAGTAAATATGGCTTCTTAGGAAGGAGCAGTGAACTAATAACAAGTTAAGAAGTGGACAGAAATAAACTAAAGAATAAAAAGGTATGAACTGATAAGGAAAAGAGATAAGGTTGGGAAAAAATAACAGCGAACGATGGGCCAAGTATAATCATAGAACAGTTGAATTTTGAAAGATAACTGGCTCTTCAAACAGTGTCACACAGGACACGCAAGGATTTTGGGGATCGAAAAGGAAAAAGATTGGTGCCTCATAGAGAGACAACTTTTGGTGTCTGTATAAGAGACATTCAGACTAAAATACTCCTGCACTTGTTATAAGTTTAAAAAGGTCAATAATTAGAAAAATATTATCAATAAATAATTTATAATATATGAGTTTTTAAATCTTGACTCGACGGGTTCACCCATGCCTAGTTTAGATTATAGATCCTGTTAAGTTAATTATTTAATTACTTAAAATAAAACTTTTTAATATTATAATATTAGTAGGGATAAAAAAAAGTAAATTGGAAAAAAAATTATTTGTCTCATTAGCCGCGCGTCCGTCGCGAGACCTTTGCATTCATTTATTTTGACTGATGGAGATTATGGAACCAAGTGCTGTAATAACTAATGGAGGCATTAATAGATGAAGGGGAATTAAATTTATTTGTAACTATATAAGTGGAACTTGGCGAGAGCATATGGGGGGTAATAGAGAATCGCAATTAAAGAGTTGATTGTGATGTTTGCCCGAAAGTGTAGTAGAACCAAAAATTATTAGCTAAGTGACATATGAGTTTGTATTAAGTAGTAAAAGCCTTAAGTCATGCATGGGTTTGTATTAGGTTAGAGTAAAATTATGGGACAACCGAGGAGTATTTTAAGAAAAAAAAAAAGGTTAACTGAATTAGGAATTTGAAACACAGTTAGATTTTAAAAACAATCGGGAAGTAAATTAATGTCTATTCTGATGTCAAATAAAAACAATTACAACAAAACTCAATAAATTATAATATTATTATAATAATATATTTTTCAAAAATTTACTAATGAATGGAAATGTATATATTATATATCTAAAAATAAATTATTAGTAACTTGCGAGTCACTCGGCTCATTTACAACCCGAGGTATAGGTACTCATAATACGTAACTTACAGCTTTGTTAGCTTTATATAAAATTAATGAATTTTGTTTACAGATAAATTATTTTTAAATGTATCTCATTATAGTCTTGTTACAAATTGGTTTTGAATTTTTTATAAAGCAGTAATATAGTAACTAGATAAAAATAGTTATTATTATTATTGTTGTTGTTATTTTAAAAATCAACTGTTTAATTTGAAAATACATTGTAAATGATTATTAAGATTTAATATGTCAAATGATATGGAAGTTATTTTATTTATAGAGGAAATTAATAAAAATTTCAAATTTCAAATTACTTAAAGGGTTCAATTGTAAATATTTTTTATTCAAGGTTTTAACATAAAATCATAAATAAAGTTGAAAATCAAATAGAGCTCCATAACAAATGGCAGGAATGATTCTTGACATTTTGCCGCTGCAAGGGACTTGTTTTTTATAATGCTTTTTTAAATCAATTCGGGAATTGTAGTGTCGAAATGGGAGAAGAAAATGTGTCCTTCTCCCATTTCGCTATTTAAGGTAGCGAAATAACTTGTTTAAATTTTTTTTTTTACAAACTACCACAAAATGAAAATTTTTAAAATAACAACCAAAAATTGGTAAATTATTATTTTTTGTAACTATAAAATGGCAAAAAAAGCCTTTAAAGGAGTACCCAAGAAAAAAAATTTGTTACAAGCATTGTGTGCAGTTGAAAATAATTTATGAAATAAAAAAAGTACGAATAAAGAAACAAAATTTTTTTTAATTAATAAATGATAAATAAACAACAGGTGAAGATAAAAGTTTAAAATTTGGATGGTGAACTTCCGAGAAGGAAAAAAGTATGAACAAGATAGTGAGGGAGACAGAATGACGATAAATGTAGGGATTCTCTGCAACTTTTTAACTGTAGGAGAGAAACAAAAACAGGAGAATAAGAACTCATAAATGGTTGTGTAAAGTGAGATGTGAGCAGACAGAAGCCCTGCAAAAGATGAAAGGGGGAGAATGATATAATAACTTGACTTTTTTTTGGTTGATCGATTAAAGAGAAGTTCAAAATAAACCAAAAGAAATAGAGTCATACAATGAAGGGAGAGGGGAAGCGGATGAAGGGGAGAAGGATAGGAAGCAAGAGGCAAAGTGAGCAAAGCAAATGGTGCATGCGAAGGAAGAAGAGCTTTGAGGGTCAGAGTACGGTAATCATCATTGACTAAAAATGTGTGGAGTCTACTTTTTTTTAGTTTATAATTATTTTATTTTTATGTTGCTAATAATTTGTGTGCATATGACCATAGGTCGGCCAATTCACGAGGTTTAACATAAAATATACGTCAAAAGATGGGATCAGTATAGGAGTAGTGAGTCTGTAAGGGAGGGTGAAGTGCTGGTTTGGGAGGGGAATTGAGAAGGTGTATCTCAAAAAATAAAAAATTGGAGTAGGAATGTGGAAAGTAGATAATTAAAGGGGAGTAAGTATAATAGATTGTCCAAAATATTGAAAGGGGGTGAAAAATGGAGAAGCGGGAGCAGAAAAAGCAGGTAGACATAGGAAATCAGGAAATAAAAACAACATAAATTGAACAGTTGGTAAGTTACAAGAGTCGTAAAAGTCTGAATAAGGACCGGTGGGAAAAGTGAGATAATATTGCAAGGGAAATATAGACATGGACTTGAAACCAATGAACAACACAATTGGGGAAGAAGTAAACATAAGGCTTAATTAAAGGACAATAAGAGAAAAAAGAAAAATACAAGTATGTAAGGTTGTGTGGAACTTTTAAGTGTTTTACAAGAGATTAGGGGGGAGGGGTTGGGCTTCATTAACTGGTAAACACAGTCCAAAGCGAAGAGGGAAAATATGTTGAGTATGCGAATAGTACGGTCATAGTAATTGAAAAACTAACTTAGTCAATACACAGAACCACGCAAGAAGCGGACATGAGAATGTGAAAGGATAAACGCGATGTAAGGAAAATGCGTCGAGGTATGAAAAAAGAACATATGACAGAGAATGCAATGAAGACAGAATAACAGTATAACTAAATTTATGTCACTATATATGTGACAGTAGAGGGAAGAAGAATAGGGTTTAACAATGAATGCAATACATGGAGTGTGTGTGAGTTAACATATATTAATGACCTGCAAAATATTGTAAAATGCTTTGCAGGTGTGGCTACCAATAAAAGCGGTGTGCGAGATAGCCGTGTGCATCGGAAGAACTTCAGTAAAGGCATATTTTAATTTCAGGACAGTGTAAGAAAAGAAAACAATGGAAAAGCAATAATGTCTTCGGAGTCATTGAATATACACCGTCACAGTAGGTCGTTCAGGTAGATTTAGGTGTGTATGTTGGATGAGGGATGTTGGATAAAGGGCGCAATATATTTTGATATGTAACAATGAGGGGATAAAAAACGTTGAAAAAAATATACAAGTATGTATGTATGTATATATATATATATATATAAATAGATTTTGATACATAATTAAATGAGAAGCTAAACATAATATGAAAAAGGTTGTTTAATTGTGAGTGAAAGTGGTAATGTTTATGTTATTGAAAATGTTGCGCATAATGGACTTAACTGTAGACATAACCGTGCAGGTGCAAGGCATTCAATAAGGCAGCAGGTAGGAGAAATATAATAAGGGAGCTAAATTTAGAGGAGCTGGAAAGTATTGACTTCTTCGTGAATGAGAAAAAGATGTCATTCATTCGAAAGGCGATGAGGTGTGGAAATGCACAGGGGCAGATGTTGCATGGAATATACAAAAGCTTTTACAAAATGCAAATGAAGGCAGGAATCGAGATGCTGACAAAGGCGCACAACAACTCCAATGAATTGGCCTCGTATGCGCTTGGTGTCATACAACAGATGCACCCTAAGAGCAAAGGATCAAGTGTATTGCTCTATATAGCAACGAGCAAAAAGGCAAACGAAAAACTGTGTGAACTGAGGACAAAGTTTCTGAACGTAGTTCTGAATCCGTACTATGGGTTTGAGGTTCAACATAAGATGTTGTGCAATGTGGAAAAGCCGCTACACTGGTTAATAAAGCCAGAAATACCAGACAAATAAATGGTTGCTTTCATAAAATGTGACGCGTGTATCATAGATCTGGAAATGTGGTGTGTCATGCAACATAACAACATGCAGTTTGTTTGTAAGTAAAGCTGGAGTTAGTTAAACAAGGGATGAAGTTGACAAAAATGGAGATGTAAAGAGAGAAATAAAAGACTGACAAGTGCAAGCACGAAAGTATTGTATATAAGAGGGGGAGGGGAAATTTATTTTTCGTGCGTGTATCAATTGATTATATAAAAACAATTGTAAATTAAATTAATATTAGTTGATTTAACATAGAATTAAGTCAAAAACAAAGGATGTGTGAAATAGTGAAGATATGGAATGTTATTGATAAATTGTGACAATGTAAAGCAGTGGATACAAGTAAAAGACAGGTAAAGAATGAGTGGTGGAAGAGGGGATAGAAATGGGGACTAAACTGGGAGGAGGAATTAATTTAAGTAAGGATCAAGTAAACATGCATTGTAATTGTAAATAGGGAAGAAATGCGATGGACAGAGGGGAAATAAAATTGAAATAGCTCCGTAAAGGTAGAGAAGGAAGAAATTTATATAGGAAACGAAATACGACTAAAAAAAAGCAACAATAAATTGAGGTAAAATAAACGTAATACATAAAATAAGGGATATATGTATTGGGATATGTCGTGTTGTAAGGTGAAGGAAGTGAGTGGATGTAGCCATTTATGTAGTGTGTGTAACTTGAGGGTGTAGCTGCTGGAAAGTGTGTCACAACTATCAAAACAACATGTAAGTATTGTGTCTACTAAAACATAACGAGTTTGCATAATGGTTGGTATTAACTAAACGGCAGCAAGTAGAAAGGTATTTCATATGGAAATAAGTTGAGCGTAAACGTTAGTGAAGAAAAAATTGCAAAGATCATAGGAAAAAAATTTTACAGCCGAACCAAATGAACATCATGGGATTTGTCGTGCCACAAATGGTAATTTTTAATAGCTTTGCCGAAATTAAATGATAAATTATTGCAAGGATGTGAAATTGTAAGCGTAATTGAAACAAACTGATATAATGTTAGAGGGGCACGGGCAGTAGTATATAAATGATAGAAAAAAAGTTTTACTATGGTATGACAACTGAAAGTGGCAAAGGAAACTATAAAAGAGCGATGTAAATAGAACGAAGTGTGCAAATTTCGGCTATGGGGTCATATTGACATAGTGTGTAATAAATTTCGGTGAAGAATGAAGATAATAAGGTGCCAAATTTTGGCAAAGTCCATGGCAATAAATAGAAGGTGAAATAAAGGAATGCACAGGGAAATAGTGAGCAGCGAAGTCAATGAAAATTAGCAATTAAAAAAAAAGTACCAATTCCCATCATAAGTGTCACACTTTATCCTCTAATTAACCGCTAATATTTAATTATCTACAGTAGCCATAGTTATTAAATTCTTAATACACTTAATGAGCTTTAAAGGTTATATACAAACACTTGATGATACAATTGAAACCTGTACAAATTAAAACCTTTCATTCTTACATCAATACTCCGGCTTATAAATTCATCCAAGCCTCAATTGATATTTTTCTTAGAATTTCTATACCATGGCATCATCATTTGTCATATACAACCATTCACAATTAATACACCAATTCATCCTCATTGATTATAACATCATAATATGCCAAGATTAAACATATATAAATATATCATAAGCACCGTGGTGCTAACCATCCATCCACATAGTAATTATATAGACATCACCAAAAATATACAATTAGAGTACTAGATGCTAATACAAATAATAGAAGATACATCATTATTTGCCCTAGCATCTAACCCTCAACATAAGCCTCAGATCTCAGTCCGGCACAGGATGGTGGTGGAGGTAAAGATAGAAATGGTAGCACAAGTCCAGGCCTAACCCTCAGCAAAACAACTAGCCTACTGGATCAAAGATAGCTATGGTGACACGCTCGATAGGGTGAGGAAATGGCTGTAAGCAAAAAGCCCAAAATTCGATGCATCCACACGACTGTATCACACCCATATGAGGGTGACCTCGACATCCAGGGAGGTGGCATAAGTGACGCGGAAGATAGAATAGACGCTATCCTTATGCTCCTCACGCATGGACGAGACTCGTGCATCTGCTCCTATGGGCACAACTGTAACCTTAAACACTAGCTCTGCATCTGCATCATGGCAGACTACATACCGCACCTGGGTCTCCGCAGGCGTAACCTCATAAACCATAGATGCCCACTGTACTGCCATAGGTGTCAGGCTATCACTAAGCTGTAAAAATCATTTTAAAAACGGTGGTGAGTAATTCCGAAAGAAATTACCCAGTGAGCAAATAGGATAGTTTTTAAAGCAAAAATATTTGTTCAAAATACAATAAACCTCAAAATGAAATAATCATTTGAATACTGATAAATCAAGACAATCAGGGGTATAAATATCCTTTTTTCGAAATACAACCCGAAGCATTTCAAATTTACAAGTGAATTCTTGATTTCTTTTAAAAGTTATCCAATAAGGATCATTTCAAAACTATAGTCAAAATGCTTGCCTTAAATAAACACAAAATCCATAATAGTTTGAAATTCAAAAACTAAGTAAGCTTTATTCCCCAAACAGTACCAATAACAATCTTATAATATTCGGTTATCATAATGGTTTCCATCCTTTGATTTGTTAGGAGGTTTCACCTCGATCGTTATTAAGGTTGAGAGTTTAATCATTGCAAATATAACATTATTATTAATTACATTATCTCAATTGATAATTAGATCATTACCTCACAATAGGTAACTCTCAACCCCTTTTCCCGAAGGAAATAACAATATACAACATCTCTCATCCTCACATATCATATCAACTTTCTTTCAATGGCTTACACTAGCCAAATCACATATCATTTCAATATCATCGTATGCATACATATAAATTACAAGGATTCGTCCCAAAGGCACCTCTGAATCCCTGCGCTGTCCCAAAGACAGTTATCAATCGAGTGGCCAGCTCATCATTCCCAATTCATCCCATATACATATACATATATTCTCATATATAATTACATTTTTATTATCAGTTATTCACAAAGATTTAGTCCCTTTGTCTGATACTTCACAACATACAGTAATTTAGGTATCTTTTATTCATTAATACAAGTTAATCGACAATCGACCAGAATCGTCAAAAACTAACAAATAAATCTCGTTCTGACGTTTCCAACGTTCTAGAATATTAATCTACGATTCGATTCATTGATGCGCAATAATTAAAGCGAAACGGTCATAATCGTACGCGTTACAGATCACGTAAGCATGAGCATAGTGCAGGGGCGCCGACTACACGCCGCGGAGGCACCGACTTCCTGAGCGGAGGCGCCGCCCTCTTGCCATTTCGAAGGCGTCCCGACTTCCCATCACGAAGGTGTCGTCATTACGGGAGGAGGCGTCGCCCAGCGTCATGGAGATGCTGTCCATGAGCGTGGAGGCGCCGCCCTCTGGCCATCTGGGTTAGTTTCGACAGCAGCAACAATCTCATCCAAATTCAATTTTTGCACAAATTTAGGCATGCCAGAAGTTCGGTTAATTAACAACTCTAAACTAAAGATACATGCATAAACAACTCACAAACACCAAAAGCAAGCCTAAATCTACAAATTTATGCATCAAAATACCCAAATTCCAGAAT
>CATIWO010311803.1:0-15857 GCA_949673435.1 Macaranga tanarius
TTAAAATAGAACTTAAAAATAAAATTTATAAGGAAGATAGCACTAATTTTTTAAATATTAATTTCAAATATAATAAATGGTTTAAGCATGAATTTTTAGATAATAAATAAGTAATATAATCTCCGAATTTTAGTTTCGCTCCGGACCGATTTGAAATCTCCATTTTCTCCAAATCTCCGTCCAGACTTGCTCCGATTTTTCGGAGCAATTCGGAGTGGAGATTTTAATTTTTGGGTCCGGGTCCGCATAACTATTTTTTGAAATCTCCGACATTCGGGTCTGGTCCAGAGAATTTGTATTCTCCGGACTGCTCCGAGCCCCGCTCAGTCCTACCAAGCACCATTCCCAAAAAGAAATAAAAATATTATATATATAGAATAATTTCCTTTGGTATTAAATAGCGAGAGGAACTCGGAGGAGTAGGAGGAACTTACAAATTTTTTGTGAGTGAATATTTATTTTTAATTTATTTATTATTTGTTTATTTATTTATTTATTCTTTGTTTATTTATTTATTTATTATTTGTTTATTTATTTGGCCATTAATTTATTTCATTATATATTTTTTTATTTATTTTGCTACACTATGTATTTATTTTAATTGAGTAGTTGTGTATAGTCAAAGTCTAAGGCCGAATATACATACAACTATATAGGTATAAATCCATGTCTGGAATATGTATGACTGGTAAGTATGTATAGTCGTTGCCTGGGGCCGAAAATACATATTACCATATAAATGTAAGATGGTAAATATGTATAGCTGACGCCTGGGGCCGGATACATATGTTACTATAAATGTGTATAGCTGCTGCCAGGGGCCAGGTACACATTTGTAAATATAGAGTTGGTGAAAGTGTATAATCGTTGCCTGGAGCCGGGTACACATTCTACCCTATGGAAGTAAAGTAGTTATGTTGATAAGTGTGTATAACCGTTGTTGGGGGTTGGGTACACATCTTACGTTTTGAACGTAAGTTGGTAATATGCATAGTCATTGTTAGGAGCCAGGTATATATTCTCCTTTGTAAATTGTACAACTATATCCGAGGTATATGTTTATCTGTTTCCTGGGGCCAGATATATATATTAATTTTAGCAAAGGGAGATTTGATTGAAATGTTCTAAAAGGATTGTTTTAAATAATTCTTATTAATTGACTATGAACTTATTTAATGATTAAGCCGGAGTGTTATTTTTGTTCGCTCATTGAGTATTTTCCGCTGGAAATACTCACCACTCCTTTTTTATTAAATTTTTCAGAGTTGAGTGATTGTCTGGGTGATAGCTAGATATTTCAAGAGAAACAGGAGCAGTGAAGAGTTAAAGAATAATGATATCGGTAAATGTACAATATTATTTTAAAATAGTTGTAAATTAATGAGTTGTATTGCGAGATTGTATATAATAGTGATGGTAATATTTTGGGATGTAATATGATTTAAGAGTTATCTAGTGCATGATCAAGTAAGAAGTAATACTCGACCACATCAGTACTTAAGTTAGGAAGGTTAAGTGTGCGACTTCTAACAAGGGTATTGGTGGGATGGGGTGTTACAGAAGAGAAGAGAAAATATTTAAAAAATAAATAAAATTTTAAATTATAATGCATATTAGAAGTTAAAATATTTTACACCCTAAATTAAGGTGTAATAATTTTCACCCTATAAAAAAGGAATAAGAAAATATACTTCTCCTTAAGTCCTTTCCCCTCCTAAAAATTTTAAATAACTAAATAGAATTGAAATTAATTTATCTCCTATTCTCTTTCCTTCCCCTTAATTTTATAGTAAAAGTTCAACTTTTTTCTGTTGAACATTTTTTTTTTCCGTAAATGCAAATATCCTAATTTTTACACCAAATGGTAACCATATTTGCAAATGGCATTGAGTCATCAAAAGAAATGACATGAGGTTTAATAAATTAGCTAGTAGAAATTCTTGAGTGTATTATTTTTGCCGTATAAAATTATAGATTTTTCACTATAAATTTAATATATATGATACAATTAATTAATATTTATTAATTTTAACTTTAACTTACTTTTCATACATGTCTAAAATTATTTTTATATAAAATTATGACATGTGACATAATTTATAAATTTTAAAATTAAACAAAATTATTTTTTTTTTAGCATCTAGATAAAGTGGTTAAATCCCAACACCAAAAGGGAAGAAACCAAGGGGGGTGGGGATTCGATCCTTAGTCTCCACAATATATGTCCACACCTTTTACCACTTGTACTACTCATGGGGACTTAAATTATTATTTTTTTGACACATTAATGTATTTTGCTTTTGGCATATGAAGTATTAAATATATCTATTTAAACTATTTTTAGTCATACAATTTTTAATAATTATTAACTAACGAAAAATTTTACTCATTTATATACACACACATCAAGGACCACAAAAAAATGGGAAATTAACTCCCTCCTCGAGCCAAATTCTAATCACCAAAGTTAAAGTTGTTGTTGTTATTATTATTATTAATGCCTTATTAATTATTCACTATAACAAGACATTATTATTATTATTATTATTATTATTAGACACATATGAACCTTACTTTTGGCATATTAATTATTCAATATATTTTATTGAACTATTTTTAATTATAAAATTTTTATTAATTTTTAACCGTTGAAAAATATTGCTTATTTCTCAAAAATATAAACTCGTCCATATTGAGGTTCATGATTAAATTAAAATTAATTAATTTCAATTAAAAATTAAATAATTTAATTAGATTTAATTTTAAAATTATTAAATTATGCCACATTTCATTATTTTAGAAAATACCTCATAATTTTACATAAAAAAAAAAAAAGTTCATAAATGATGGTTTAGACAGTCAACCCCCATCCAATATGTCACTCCAACCACTTTTAATAAATATTATTAATAATTGTGATGTACATTAAATTTATAACGGAGACTACATAGTCCTACCAAATTTATAGGGTTTATCTAAAAATTTTTCATTAGCTAATTAAAATTTAGATGTGACTTATGAATTACTTAAATTAAAATTTTAACTTTAAATTACTAGTAAATGAATATACGGCATATCAAATATTAAACTCAAATTAGAGGACTAAATTTTTAAAATTAAAAAAATATGAATTCTTTTTTAAAGTTCATTTAGATGGCTATAGTTGCAAAGGGAGATTCTCACTTACACCATATAGTTTATTGTTGCATTTGTGATTTAATCCAAGTTTTTTAGTATTCTAAATCCACTACAAAAAAAAAAAATCAAATTGATTAGTATTCTAATCCGTCATTAAAATTGATTAGCAACGGATTATATCCTGTAAATGAAATGGAATTGTTAAGAGAATTAGTGATGAATTTACTAATTCATCACAAAATTTAATAGCGGAATAGTGGCGGATATATTTAATGATGACAAGTATTCCATCTCTAATTTTAAGTTCTCATTGTAGTCATTAGCCATCGCTAATTAACGACCATTTAGCGACGGATTAGTTAATTTGTCACTGAAACTATAAATTTAAAGATAATAAATTACTAGATTTTTGCAACCATATTTAGCGACGGCTAAATCCGTCGCTAAATTTTTAAAAATAAATGGCCTTTTGTTATTATTTCATAAAATTTATATTAAAAATTATGAAAATACAACTATATATTATAAATTAAAGTCAAAATATATATCCTTTAAATTACACCATGACGACTAGTGTCTTATCTCAACAGTATATATATATACTAGCAATATTACTTAGCAACTGTCTTTGGGACAGCGCTTGATTGTACATATAGCTTTTGGAGCGTACAATCAGGTGGTTAGCCTTTTGGGGCAGCTCTGCAGATGCTTATGACCAGCATTATATATATATACTTGGACTGCTCAACGTTATCATGCGCCCAACTTGTCAGCAATTTAGTATAATCTTTTTTGGTTATACATTTAATGAGTGTATGGATTAAAATTATTATAAATGTTCTTTCAGTTTTATATACAGTATTTCAGTTACCAACAAGTTAGCTTAATATTAAATCATAAGAATGATTTCAATAGCTTATTAAAATTTTATCAAAGTAGTTTTTATATATATTTATATAGTATTACAAAAAATAGCTAATGTTCCCATTTTATTTTACTGTAACCACTCACTGAATATTTTTATACTCACCCTTTTCATTTAAAATTTTTCAAATCCTTTGGAGTAGCAGTAATAAACTGTAGGACCCAGTTATGTTTGTATCATTCCGGTGTCTAGTGGAGATTGAGCCAATCATTGTAGTGCTTTATCTTTTGATCATGTTTAAAAGTACTCTATTATGTATTTGAGTAAACTTGTATTTAATAGTTAAAAATATTTAAAGGAGATTATGATATGTATTAATAAATACCAAATTTAAGAGTAACATAAGTATTTACATTATCATATTATTCTCCTCAACATTAGCACAGCCAGCCAGTCATACCTGCTCCATAGCTAACAGAGTGGGTGTGATAACTTAATTGGTATCAGAGCCTAGTTTAGCAGTTTACCTAGGTTTAGAAGTTTGTATAGTGTTCTACCTTTATATTAGAATTATTAAGTCTAAGACTTCATTTATATTGTATTTTTATAGAGCAATGATGTGATATAGAGGTGAAAGAGGTCGTGGTAATAATCATGGCTGCATTGCTAGAATCGCTGATATTGGCCAACCTCCTAGGAATCTTCCAAATCATCCTAAAGGAATGGATGATTTTTCTTTTAGTAGAGGGGAACATATAGATTCTACCTCTGGTGATGTTGCATCAAGAGCATATCCAGCTGCTCCACGCCTCCACCTCCATAACTTGTTCCTACACTGTCAGCTCATCTACCACCAGTTCCACTTAATCCGCAACTAGCACAGCTAGTACCTCTTTTTCAAGCTGATGCTGATATGGGAGCTCTTATAACCCAAGCTTTTGTGGTAGCTATGGCTGCTCGTGAGTAGTATTGTGATCCCTAAATGATTGTAGATCATGGACGCAGATTAGGTGCATATGATTTTGAGGGGTCTATAGATGATGGTGGACTAGTTGATGAGTGGTTGAAGAAGTTAGAGAAAGCTTTCCTCATCTTAGGACTGACTAAGATTGAGAAGGTCCAAAATGTGGATGGATTTATAAAAGGATTAGTAGATGACTGGCTGACTAGAGTTTGCTATCTTTATGGTGAGGGGTTGACATGGAATGTATTCTTTATAGAATTTTATAAAGAATATTTAATGGGCAGTTATAAGAAAAGTAAGCATGAGGTATTCTTTAAGTTGACCTAAGATAGTCTATCAATCAAGGAATATGCAGATTGATTTAAGAATTTATATCATTTTATTTTATAGATTATGCCTTTAGTGAAAATTAAGTGTGATAGGTTTAGAAGTGGATTGTAAGGTTATATGAGAATTGGAATAGTGTAGTACGAAGGGAATAATTTTTAGGAACTAGTTCAGAAGACACTTACTTTTGAGAAGGCAAGAAAAAAGGAGTTAAAGCAAGAACAGAAGAATAAAAGATTTATCCCTAGTTCCTCTCAAGGTTTTAGAGATAGACAAGCTAATAAAGGAGTTAGCACGTTACTACCTAGACCAGGTTATAGTGGCAGTGGCTGAGGTTTGCATATGAGCTTTGGGCAACAAGCAAATTAACCTTAGATAAGTCAGAGTTATGTAAGGTAGTCAGTTGGTAGTTATGCTAATGCCTAGAGGCAAGCTTGTAGAGGTGTGACATAAAATAACCAGAGAAGACTTACATACCATAATGCCTGAATTATGGCAAGTTTCATAAAGGAAAGTGTGAGAAGAGGTCATTAGGTTGTTATGAGTGCGGAGAAATTGGCCATATTAAACAAGATTGTCCTTCATTAGTGTAATTTGGTGGTTCAAGGTGAGGAACTGTAGCGCCTAGGAATCAGGGTGGTAGTAGGAATTTTCCATTAAATAGACAGGTTACCACTAATTCTAGCCCTATTATCGGGTCCGTACCTGAATAATTAATATTATTTTTAAGAAGGACTAAATTATATAGAAAATAAGTTGGATTAAAGGATTTATTAAAAAAAGGATTAAGTTTGGGGACTAAAAGGAAAAATAGCTTGAACCGCCCTTTCCTTCTAATTGAAATAAAAAAAAAGGACGTGTTGAGAAGGGAGGAGGTGACTCACCCCTCCCATGGCCCAAGAAAAACAAAGAATGGTACTAGATGGTACCATTCTTTTCCCAAAAGCGAAAAAATTCTTAGTATCAGAAGCTCGCGAGGAAGTAGAGAAGAAGAGGAGGAGCCAACATTCTCAGTGAGTGGAATTCTCACCTCAAAATTCTTCATATCTTCTTTATTTTAATTTATAGTTGATTAAAAATTGTTTTTGTTACTGTTCACCAAATTAAAAAATTTTGAACATTGTAATTTTGTAGTAAGGCGGCGCCTCTATGCATTAAGGCAACACCTTAGCCCATTGAGGCCTTAGAGGCGATGCCTCATCAAGCCACATGGGTGATGCCTTAGCCTAATAAGGCCCAAAGGGCGATGCCTCATTAATCAATAGGGCGACACCTTAGTGACTCAGAGAAGAACACGCGGTGCCTCAATAGGTGCAGGGGCGGCGCCTCTACTTAAAATTAAGTATCAGTGGTTCAAAAAGTAATTTTGAGATACTTCTGACTAATCAAAAGCTCAGACATGCTTTGCTATGACTAAATTGAGTTTTAATTAAATTGAATGCATAATTTACATTGAAAATGTGAATATTTTGTGAGTAATTAAATGTACAAAAAGGAAAGGTTGTAGTAAGACCGTACCCGGGATACGGTAAGGTTCAGTGAGATATAAGACTATGTCCAGGACACAGTAGCTCACGTGATATTGTTGGGTTTCTTGCACATATGGTACCTTAACTTTGCCATGTGTTTCACTTTGGTACCAGATTTTTAATTTTTTTCTTTTCAGTTACTGAAGTTTAATTTTTGTTCAGGTGAAAGTACCTCGCTCACTTCCGGTGCAATTTTACATACATGGCAGCCAGATGTGAGCAAGTTTTCAGTTCGGTTCACTTTAATCGAACCGAACCAAAATATGGGTTGAACCGAACTAAATTTTTTGTTCGGTTATTTTTCTTTTGTTTGACTTTCTTTTCACTTTTTTAATTTTAAAATTATTTTATTTATGTAATTTTACAATATTCTAATAAGATGAATAAGATATATTAATGTTAATTTTTTATATTTATTAATTTTTTAAAAAATTAAATAAACCGATTCTCTAAAATATATTTAAATATTTTTTGTTAGGATTTTTTTAATAGTAAATAATTTTATTAAGAGTTTTATGTATTTAGAAACTAATATTATTAATAAAATTTAAAATATTAGTAATAAACCAATCAAACTGAACTATAAATATGTATAAAATTTAGAATATACTATGAGTTCGGTTCGATTTAATATATTTTTTTTACTCTAAAACTGAACCAAATATATTTCGGTTTGGTTCGGTTTAAACTGAATTAACATTTTTATTTCTTGAAACTGAACCGAATCAGTCGATTCAACCCAATTAAAAAAGTGAAAAGAAAGTCAAACAAAAGAAAAATAACGGAACCAAAAATTTAGTTCGGTTTAACCCATATTTTGGTTTGGTTCGATTAAACTGGCCGAACCAAAAACTCGCTCACATCCAGCTACCATGTATGCAAAATTGCACCGAAAGTGAGTGAGGTACTTCCACCTGAACAAAAAATTGAACTTCAGTAACTAAAAAGAAAAAAATTAAAAATCTGGTATTAAAATGAAATACATGGCAAAGTTAAGGTACCATTTGTGCAATAAACCCTGATATTGTTATATCCTGTACCTGGAGTATAGAGTGTATTGATGGATACGAGTATGAGACTCATTATTACTGTTTTTGGGACAACGCTCGAGATTTATAAATGTCTTTGGGGCTAATCTGAGTAGTTTACTATACCGGTATGCATACCTGATTTGAACCTAAAATGTGCTAACTAATACCCACCACATTAATAACAACTTGACCAAATATTGATTAACTTAATAGTTTGCAATTAATTTAATGTGTTGAATGTTTAAGCAAACTTGGATTATGAGAGTTAGTTGATTTTGCTGAAAAACTTATATGAAATTTAGGTTTTACTAGCTAAGTGAGTTTATCTGAAACTATTTGGAATCATTTGATTTAAATTGCTATTTACTATGGTTTTGGTCAAAACATTATTTGAAAAGGGTTGATTTATGATTATTCCTTTTGTTACTTGTATCACATTCAATTATTTTCTTTCAAGAGTTGCATAGTATTCAGTCTGCTCACTGGGTATTTTCTTAAGAAAATTCTCACCACTCTATTTTCATTCTCTTTCAGCATAGGCTAGACCTTGTTAATATTGTATATAGTATGGCTATCTTATGGACCGCTATGACATATGAAGTAGATGGACCAGAGACAGAGGTGCACTTTTTCATACGCCATGATGTTGATGCAGTTCTATCTTTTCAAGTCACCTAAGAGCCTATAGTGATCGATTATCATATGCACACAGAGAGAGAGAGGATTTTGCTGATAGGTGTTTGATGGTGATTATGGTGACACACGTCACTACTTCAGGGGTTCGGGTCTCTTTGACCTAGACCTAGTTTTCGTCCATATCATTTTCTCCTTATTTTGAGATAGGGCTTGTAATAGGGAGTAACTGCACCTTTTTATTGTAGTTATGACAGTACTCCCTAGGTCTAGACTGACCTTATGTGTTTAAGGCAGATAGATTTATCCCTTCTTTTTGGTGTACATTTGTATATGTTTAGGATAACCCATTTCTTAACAGCCCTCTTGTAGTACACTATCTTTATGTATATTATATCAGCAGTATGTTGAGCTTGCCATCATTCTTGTTTGTTTGGGATGTATATTATCAATAATTTTATTTATACAATTGTTCAAATAGTTGTAAATGATAAGAAATGTTGAATTGTGATTGTAAGATGGATTATACTTAGAAGTAATGCCTCTCCACGTCAATGCCTTGGGTAGAGCAGCCAGAGAGTGTCAGTGCTGTCCGACGGGGCATCAGTGGGGAGGGGTGTCACACCTAGTGTTGGTAGAGGTTGTGTTGTTACTACAACATCTCAGCAAGGACAGAGTGCCCAACTAAATTGACCTTTGACTCAAGCTAGAGTTTTTACAATGACGCAAGATGAAGCATTGGCAACTCCAGAAGTTGTTACCGGTATGTTAACTATATTTTACCGAGATGCTTATATGTTATTTGACCCAGGAGTCACACATTCTTTTGTGTCTCACTCTTTTGCTTTGCATGCTAATTTAAAGCCTAGTTCCTTAGATGCTATGATAATTGTTAGTAACCTTTTGGGAAACTCTAAGGCTTGTGAAAAAATGTATAAAGATTGTGTAGTTAAGATAGGTGAGCATGAGCTCCTAGCAAATTTAGTTCCCCTACAACTTTAGGGTTTAGATGCAATCTTAGGCATAGATTGGCTATCTCGCCATTATATTATAGTGGATTATTTTAAGAAGATAGTAGAGCTTAATTGTCTTAGAGAAACTACATTTTCTTTTCAAGGGGTATAACATGCTCTTCCCTCTCGTTTGATATCCACCATAACTGCGAGGAAAATATTAAAGAAGGGTTGTCAAGCATATCTTGCTTATATAGTTGATACTAAGTCTGAAGGGATCTTAGGCATGGATTGACTATCTCGTCATTATGCTACAGTGGATTGTTTTAAGAAGATAGTATATTTTAATTGTCCTGGAGAAACTAAATTTTCTTTTCAAAGAGTATAATATGCTCTTCCCTCTCATTTGATATCCACCATAACTGTGAGGAAAATATTAAGGAAGGGTTGTCAAGGATATCTTACTTATATGGTTGATACTAAGTCTGAAGGGCCGAAATTATAAGATATTCCAATAGTGTGTGAATTTGAATATATTTTTCCAGAAGATCTTTCAGGTTTACCCCCAGATAGAGAGATTGAATTTTCTATCGATGTGATCCCTGGTACAGCCCCTATTTCTCAAACACCTTATAGAATGGCTCCAGTAAAGTTAAAGAAATTGAAAATCCCATTATAGGAATTATTAGATAAGGGTTTCATTAGGCCTAGTGTATCACCTTAAGGAGTACCTATATTGTTTGTTCAGAAAAAGGATGGTCCCATGAGGCTATGTATAGATTACCGACAGTTAAATAAGGTCACGGTGCGTAATAAGTACCCATTACTTCATATTGAAAATCTTTTTGATTAATTACAAGAAGCTAAAGTTTTCTCAGAGATCAATTTAAGGTCTGGGTTATTAATTTAAGGTCTGGGTATCATCAACTGAAAATTAAAGAGACATATGTACCTAAGACGGCTTTTAGGATATACTACGGACATTATAAGTTTCTTGTGATGTCGTTTAGGTTAACCAATGCACTAACTGCCTTTATAGATCTCATGAATAGAGTGTTTCGAAAATACCTAAATAAATTTATGATTATATTCATAGATGATATACTGGTATATTCTCGAAGTAAAGAGGAACATGAAGAACATTTGAGAACAGTTTTGCAAACTTTGAGAAGTGAGCAACTATTTGCTATATTGAGTAAATATGAGTTATGGCTGGATCAAATTTTTTTCTTAGGGCATGTTATATAGGCAGAAGGCATTTATATAGACTCTATGAAAGTTAAGGCAGTAGTTAAAAGGGAACAACTAACTAATACCACAAAGTGAGGAATTTATTGGGTTTAACTAGTTATTATCGCCGATTTGTTTAAGATTTCTCAATTATAGCAGCTCCATTAACAAAATGGTTAAGGAAAATTGTGAAGTTTGTATGGACAGAGGAATGTCAAAGGAGTTTTGAGAAACTTTAAGGCATGTGTTAACTCTTCCTACTAGTGACGGTGAATTTATGGTGTATAGTAATGCTTCGAGGAAAGGGTTAGGTTGTATTCTCATCCAACATGGGAAGGTTATACCATATGCTTCTAGACAACTGAGACCGCATGAGTCAAACTATCCTACTCATGATTTGGAATTAGTAGCTATAGTGTTTGCTCTTAAGACTTGAAGGTATTATCTATATGGAGAGACATGTCAAATTTTTACAGATCACAGATCTCTTAAATATCTTCTTAGTCAAAAAGAGTTGAATTTGAGGCAAAGACAATGGATTGAGTTGTTAAAGGACTACGACTGTACAATAGAGTATCATCCTAAAAAGGTAAATATTGTGGCAGATGCTCTTAGTAGAAAATCCTATAGTAACTTAACTCATATCAAGTTAGTACGGTTTCCTTTGTTTATAAAACTTCAAGTTATGAATATGGAGATGAAACTGAATAGTCAAAGAACATTGTTGGCAACTCTCAACGTTAGACCCATTTTAGTAGAAAGGGTTAAGGAAGCGCAATATCAGGATGCTCATTCATCTAAAGTTATTGAGAAGGTAAAAAGTGGGTCACGAACTGATTTTTCTCTTAGAGAGGATGGAACTTTAATGTTTGGAGAAAGAATTTATATTCTAAATGTAGAAAATTTGAAGCGGGAGATTATGGAGGAGGCACATTGTTCTGCGTACTCAATGCATACGGGTAGTACAAAAATATATCGTACACTTAAGGAAAGCTATTGATGGCATGGCATGAAAAGATATATACCAAACTATGTAGCAAGATGTTTAGGTTGTCAACAAGTGAAAGCTGAACATCTACTTCCATCAGGTCTTTTACAACCACTTCCTATTCCGGAGTGAAAATGGGAGTATATTACCATGGATTTTATAATGGGATTACCTCATACACAGCAAGGACATGATGTAATATAGGTTATAGTGGATAGGATAACTAAATCAGCTCGCTTGTTACCAATCAAAGTGGATTAATCCTTGGATAAGTTAACAAAAGTTTATGTGAATGAGATCATAAGACTTTATGGTGCACTAATCTCTATTGTATCGGATAGAGATCCGAGATTTACATCTAGATTTTGGCCCAGTTTACATCAATTTATGGGTACAAAATTGAAGTTTAGTACTTCTTTTCATCCACAAATTGATGGTCAATCAAAAAGAACTATCAAAACTTTAGAGGATATGTTAAGGGCATATGTTATGAAATTCAAGGGAAGTTGGGATAAGCACTTGCCGTTAATGGAATTTTCATACAACAGTCGTCATACTAGCCTTGGTATGGCACCCTATGAAACATTATACGGAAGCAAATGCAGAACTCTAGTATGTTAGAATGAGGCAGGGAAAAGAAAAGTTTTGGGACTAAAAATTGTACAGTTGACCACAGACAAGATTGATTTAATCCATAGTAGATTAAAGGCTACTCAAGACAGATAGAAGAGTTATGTTTTTTTGAAAAGAAAAGAGATTGAGTTTAATGTAGGTGATAAGGTATTTTTGAAGATATCTCCGTGGAAAGATATAGTTCGATTTGGAAAGCATGAAAAAATTGAGTCCTCATTTCATCAGACCATATGAAGTGATTAAAAGAATTGGACCAGTAGTGTATCGGTTAGCTTTGTCTTTAGAGCTATCTTAAGTGCATGATGTTTTTCATGTGTCCATATTGAGAAGATATAGAAGTGATTCCTCTCACATACTACAATAACAACCAATAGAATTAAGGGAAGATTTGACTTATGAAGAAGAGCCTATAGATATCTTAGCTAGAGAAGAAAAACTTTTGAAGAATAAAGTGATTCTATTGGCTAAGGTTTTATAGAGTAATTATTCTAAGAAGGAAGCAACATGGGAGAGAAAAGAAGATATGTAGATTCAATATCCCTATTTATTTTTCTTATAGGTATACAAATTTCGTGGATGAAATTTCTTAAGAGGGAGAG
Organism: Macaranga tanarius; assembly: GCA_949673435.1. Classification (NCBI taxonomy): domain Eukaryota; kingdom Viridiplantae; phylum Streptophyta; class Magnoliopsida; order Malpighiales; family Euphorbiaceae; genus Macaranga; species Macaranga tanarius. The sequence goes on from CATIWO010311803.1 coordinate 12,891, forward strand.
AATTATAATATCATGTTCTAGAAACTAACGTATAAATAAGATTAGAAAATAAGTTTGAGGATCTATTAGGTTATTAGAGAATACTTTAAGGGCTAAATGGTTAATTATTTTTAAAAAAGGATATTGTTGCAACTCCTCTCTCTTACGTTTTTCTTTCTTCTTTATATCTCATATCAACATTTCTTTCTTTCTTTCTTATTCTCAATTTCTTATCATCCCATCAATTTTCATCACTCTTTAAGCTTTTCATCTTCCAAATTCAAGCTTATGTTAAATTAAAGCATTTGAGGTAAATGAATTTATTTTTGTTTTATTTCCAAACTTTTGAATTTTTGTTAAAATTGTATGTTTTGAAAATTTGATTAGTTTTGAAACTTTAGTTAGGCTAGAATAGACCTTCTATAAGTGTATTTCTCTTTAGAATGTTATGCTGGGGGTGGAAATGATAAAAAAACATATGCAAAACAGAGGTTTTTAGTTACTGCAGTTCATTTACATGATGATCAGGCGAAGCCTCAACGCGCTGAGCTGGCGCCTAAACATTAAGGAGGTGCCTTAGTGAGTTAAGGCGGCGCGTCAATGAGCTAAGACGGTGCCTCAGTGCTGAGGAGGTGCCTTAGTGTGATAAGGCGGTACCTCAGTGCACTGATGAGGCGCCTCAGTGGCTATCTAATGCCTCTAAACCTTTTTAGAAGCTTTGTCGAACCATTTTTAGGGCTTTAAACTATACCAACCTATCATATATCAACTAGGTTGAGTAGAATTTAGATAGAAAGCTCATAATCTTATGTTTTACTTTTTAAATATTAGGATTAGATCCTGTCACAGCTATAAACCCTAAGTCAAGCCCAGCTAACTAGATCTTGGTTCAACGAGCTCAGGTGAGTGGTTAAACCTATAACTTTAGTTTTTTAAAAGTATATGTACAAAAATGTTGAAGGATATGAAATGTTTTGCTATGATTTAACTGATGTTTCCTTGCAAATAGTTTTCTATCAAATATTAAGTTATTATTATTTTTTTATACCTTACTTTATTATGTAATAGAAATTAGGAACATATGACAATATATTTGTTACTGATATAGCTAAAGCAATTTAAAGCAAGCATGTATTTGTTATTATTATTTTATACAATTATTATATCTCAGTAGTATATTGAATCTAGTATTAGATAAAGATTCAGAAATTATATTTTTTTATTAGCAGTTTGATAAATATGAATGCTTTGATTTATAAACAAGTATATACACTCGTGATATGTATTCTTTAGATTACACCATGATGACTGGTGTCTTATCTCAACATATATATATATATATATATATATATATATATATATATATATATATATCTACAATATTACTTAGCAACTGTCTTTGAGACATCGCTTGATTGTACATATAGCCTTTAGGGCGTATAATCGGCTAGTTAGCCTTTTGGAGGCAGCCCTACGCATGCATATGACCAACATTATATATAAACACTTGGGCTGCTCAGCGTCATCATGTGCCCAACATGTCAATAATTTAGCATAATCTTTTGGTTATATATTTAATGAGTGTATGGACTAAAATTATTATGAATGTTCTTTCAGTTTTATAGCAATCGTGTAGCTACATTGATACAGTATTTCAGTTACCAGCAAATTAGTTTAATATTAAATCATAAAAATTATTTTAGCAGCTTATTAAAATTTTAGCAAAGTACTTTTTATATATATTTATATAGCCATTACAGAAAATAGCTAATGTTCCCACTTTATTTTATTGTAACCACCCACTAAGTATTTTTATACTCACCCCTTTCATTTAAAATTTTTTAGAACCTTTGGAGTAGTAGTAATAGACTGTAGGACCCAGCTGTATTTGTATCACTCCAGTGTCTAGTGGAGGTTGAGTCAATCATCTTAGTGCTTTGTCTTTTGATCATGTTTCAAAGTACTATATTATGTATTTGAGTAAACTTGTATTTAATAGTTAAAAATGCTTAAAGGAGATTTTGATATGTATTAATAAATACTAAAGTTAATAGCAATATAAGTATTTATATTATCACATTATTCTCCTCAACATTAGCACAACCAGCCAGTTATGTCTGCTCCATAACTAGTGAAGTAGATATGACAAAATAAGTTCAATACAAAATGTAAATAAGATATTTAGGATCGACCTTTCTGGGTCCAATTGTAGCATAAATAAAAATTATCTTTTAGAGCAGCTTTTGTAACTTATTAAGGAAGTAAATTTCTTAAAATTATGTTCTCAATATTTGAATTTACCCATCATGGCAGATCTAGTCAATCCTAATTTTGTCATACACAATGATGGTGGTATACCACTTACAAAAAACTTTCTTACTTTTTCACTACTAAATTTTGCAATAATTGAATTTGATGATTTTTTAATCTCTTTTAATCCAGACCTACCCTTTGTTAGATATTTCAATAAAGTATTAGTCTTCTTTACCTCCCCTTCAATTACAGAAGAATCAAGTGAAAACGATGAGGAATTCTTCGAATTAGAGGACTTTGTGTCTCTCCTTAATGAAAAAAAAACCCATTTGAATGGTAAAATCACTTCATGTATTGGACATGGAAAAGCTCTCATTCGGTATGCTAACTTTTATATTGGTGTCAACACTAATAGGCTAGTGCAAATTACAAATACAATGGAAAAATATAAGTAAATTATGATATTATTATTATATAATATTAATTTTATCTATCATTTCATTTTCATTACACGTGTAACGCCCTCACTACCATTAACTCCATTAATACACATAACTAAGGAATTAACGATGATAAAGGTATTACTGCTATAATAAAAAAAAAATCTCCACGTATGCTCTTTATATACAAAATATTATTACATACTTTAGTCCCACTAAACCATAAATATATCTTATTGTACAACTCGTTATTAACATGATATTACATAGCAAATTCTAATGTCATTCTCAAATA
>CATIWO010311861.1:0-26629 GCA_949673435.1 Macaranga tanarius
ACTCTTTCGACCATAACTTCCTCTACCAAACTCGGATTCAAGTGATTCAAAAAGCTATGAAAAGCTAACTCAGAGGGCTACAACTTTCATGAAGACACCCAGACTAAATTCATTTATATGAATTGACAAAAATACCCTTGAAATGGGTAGTAATGTCAAAACACATGAATATATTTAAATTCAAGCCACCCAACCACCTAGCACTCCATTCCATACTAGTATATAACTAAATCAACCTTAGAGCACTTCATAAACATACCAAATATCATCAAATCATTCACAAAACATAACTCATCAATCATTCACCATTCATTAACATAAATACAAAGTATTTACATCTCAACACACCACTTGGTGTCCACACACTCAATTCCAATAATGTATATATATATATATATATATATATCATATTCACAACCAACCCACATAATGGCAAGAATGTAAACATTCACATTTTCTCATTTCACTGTTCAATTCCGGCCATGGTCACAAAACCAATCAATATCACTTTTCTCAAAATCGATGGTCACAAAGCCAATCGATATCACATTTCTCATATTCATCAATTCCTCACTTATTTCACCTCAATCATAATGCACACACACATATATATATACTCTTCACAATTCATTGCAACACATTCTCTTATTCATAACAATTTATAAATGGAAGATAAACCATTCATATACCAAAATAAACTGATAGTATACTAAAAGTATACCAAAATCATCATTCTCATAACATATATAAAAATCATACCACATCGAGTGGCTTTCACCAATAGTACCAATATTTATCATATATGCTCAATTGACCATTTAATGGTCTCATAACCCAAATATTTATACATATATTTATAATTCCTTCTCATATCACTATAAAACATACATTCATCAATCTTGCCACCCCGATGGCACATATACATCAATATAATCAAATAACTATAGTTACATGAAAATAAGTATATGTAAACATTGGATTAACAATTACTTACCTAAAACTTCAACTCCTTCACAAATCCAAGCTTTTCCCTATTAAGTAGGGTCTTTTCCTCTTCCACTTCCTACACCCAATTATTGACCAATCCAAATAAACAAACATTACAATTCATTATAACACACAAAGTGCAATTTAATACTCCAATTCAAAATAACCTAAAGATATACACACTAATCCAAAAACTCCCAAATTGCTACCAAAGCTAGGATTACATGTTTATATCATAATTTCAACAATCAATATTTATAATTAAACCTTAATTCATAAAAGAGCTACTAATTGCTCACAATTCAACATGCCCTAGACACACACACATAAGTCCCATAACCACCAATTTACTACCAATGTTAGGGTTTTAAGTCTACTTTCAATTAAGTAAGTCTCTAGCAATCTAATAATATGTCAAACCTTTTTCTCTCAAATTTTTTCCAACAAAAATCCCCCAAAAATGCTCATGTAGGAGCTCTATTTATAGGCATCAATGGACAACAAGGGATAATTATCAATTTAAATTAAATTTAATCTCATTAATTATCTTCTAAAATAAAGTTTAATTTTAGAAAAAGGTACAAAAACACCCCTATCGTTGTGCTCTAATATCAAATACGCACCTAACATTTTTCGAGGTGTAAATACACACTTATCGTTTTGAAAATTACATAGTTAAACTCCTCTGACAAATGACATTAATTCTCATCGTTAGTAGAGTCCACTGTTACTAACATGTATAAAAAAAATTGTTAGATAAAGGTACATTTTTACCCCTAACGTTTATAGCAAGCAACAAATTTGCCCCTAAAGAAAATTTCAGAATATTTAAACACAAAATTTTTTTAAACAATATTTAAACTTCTCATCTAATAAAAATATTAAATAATTATTGTTTTCATACTCATGAAATCTACTAATGCTAATACAATATTAAAATAATTTACATCTAATTTTTATGAAATTTTTAAAAAAATAAAAATTTGTGCCATTTCAAAAATTTAGAAATATTTAAATTAAAATTTTGTTTTATTCTATATAAATTTGTCCCTTTTTTTATTTACTCTCAAAAAAATTAATAAATATTTATTTAAATGTAACAACTTAGGATGAAATGGATAAATAAATAAATAAATTACTTATTTATTTATATTGGGAGAATAAAAAATAAAATTTCATATAGGATGAGATGAGTTTATTTTATTCAAATATTCCTAGTTTTTTTGAAATCGAATTGAATGAATTTATATAATATTTTTTAAAATAATTTTTATAAAAAATTAAATGTAAAGTCCTTTTAATATCATATTACTATTAGTAAATCCTACGAGTATAAAAAAACAAACGATTATTAATATTTTTATTATATAAAAATTTAAATTTTTTTGAAAAAATCTTATGTTAAAATATTCTTAAATTTTCTTTAGCGGCAAATTTGTTTCTTGCTATAAATGTTAGGGGTAAAAATATACCATCATCTAACATCTATAATTACAAAGAAGGGTTAAAAAGCATTTTCTATAAAATGGATGATTTTAATTTTATTTGTTTAAACAACTTTAATTTTTTAGCTTTAATGTCTATTTTTAGCTTTAATTTTTTTTGGTTAATGTTGTGTATATATTTTGTAACTTTACTACTTTTAGAAACACATACATTTTCATTGTAAAATCAAGTTTACTTTTCAACAATTGCAAGAAATCTTATTGCCATTTCAAAATAAAACTAGCAAAATGGCCTCTGATCATAGCCTTAAACTGTTCACTCTCTTCCTCTTGGGCTTCTCTTCCCAATTGCTTCTTGCAAACGCAGACGATGCTTTGATCCAAAGCCTCTGCAGCAAAACACCAGAGCCTGTACTTTGCAAGGACTGCTTCCATCGCCACCCAGAAAGCCAGACGGCTGATGGAAAAGGTCTTGCTGTGATAGCAATAAACTGCGGCGAGTACGCCGCTGAGCTGCTCCATAACTACACAGACAATCTCCGGAAGAACGAGAAGTCACTGACCGATCTGAAAATAGTTCTTGATGCATGTTCGATGCGGATGCTCGAGGGCCTTGAGGTTTTTCGTGGGTGTAGAGATACTACTCAAACAAGTTCGGTTAATTGGCCTCGCTCTGTCATTGATGCAATTAATAAAGTAGTTGCACCTTCCATGAATCGTTGCCTTGATCTTTTTAATCAGTATACTTACCTTGCGTTGCCTCAGTATATCTTGGCAGGGACTGTTGCTGTAAATCAAGATATTGAAATTATTCTTGGTATTTTAAAAAATATTTGATATTTGACCAATTAATTGGTTTTATTATTATTGTTCTTGCTACTGGTTCTTGTATGCTAAAACTCAGTATTGGAATGTAGTGAAGATTTCATATACTAATGGTGATTATCTATTTCTATCTTTTGGGCAAGACACTTAAGCAGGTGTTATAAATTTGGTCATTAAACGTAATACAGATGAAGCAAGCATGAATTTTCCTTATGGGAAAACGAGAAATAGACAGAATAATAAATTAAATATTTAAAAAATGAAAATAAAACAATTCACAAAACTTTTTTAACCCTTTTGATACTAACTGAAGGCCTAAATTATTACAAAGTTTCATAATAAAAACTAATTAGGAAAATATCTAACTTGACATTGTAGAATAATGAAAGGGTATGTCATAAAATATTCTAACAAAAAGCTTCAACAGCCAGCCTGTAAGTATCACATTTGCTGCAATTAAAAGATCCAAAAGCATCCTTGGAGACTTGAATAGAGCAAGTTTCCTTGCCAAGACAGGCCTGAAAATCAAAACCCAAAACATTAAATTAGCACATGTATCTATTCCTTGACAATTACACAAGACATGCATTTTTTCTAAAAGAGAAAAAAAGAAAAAAGGTACAGAAATCAACCTGTTGAACAACTGATAAAGCATCAGCATGACATTCTCCTTCGGCAAAAGACCCACATCTGCCATCAGGCAAACCAAAACTAGCAAAGTTGATTTTAGAAAACTTCCTCGGTCCCTGACATGATAGCTCTAAGATATGCCCTTCATAAGCATTTGCACAAACTTTACCAACACTAACAGTTTGAATGCTAACTGAATCTGCGCTGCCTCCAAATTCTTCAAACAAAACTAGATAATTATCATCTGGCTGTAGCCAATCTCTAGGAATATGGTAGTATCTTTGAGTAGGTTGTCTACAGCCACTGGTGCAGTGACCAGAATCATATGAACCCTTGTAGTCACAATTTTCATTACATCCATCTTTTGGGGCAATAGCCTTAGGCCAATACCTTCCAATGCTATTGCCATTAATCCAAGCAACTCCTTTCCCCAATCCAAGCAAATCCAAGACTACAGGATCTGATCCCATTGGAGCACTGAACGTTGTCTGAAACAAACCAGAGGCACCAATTAAATACCCAAAAAAAGCTTAAACTCCGGTGAATGAAGACACTTAAAATGAATCCCATTTTAGTTCTCATAAAGTGAATCAACAAATCGTGGTTGGTAACCTGCAAAATTTAAAAAGAAAGTATACCTTGTACCAGATAAATGGTCGATCATTTGGGAGCTTAGAGCTTTTAAAATTGTGACGATGGGCAGGATTAACTAGGTGAAGTCCAAGATCTTCACCGTGCAAACCACTTTTGTACACCCATCTGTTAGATGAAATATCCACAACCACATCTGCTCCACCATTTTCACCTTTTGCTATCAATTTGACAGGACCTCGAATTCCAGTCCTGATTTGGTCAAAAAACGCACCATAGTTCTAGCCAAACAAAAGCAAAAATCATCGCCTCGCATATCAAGAAGACAATAACAAATTAAAATAATAATAATAATAATGAAAAATGGTACTTGGGTAGGTGTAGAAATCATACAGCTAATCCAACAGTAACGCCAACCAAAGATATTTTATTATTTCCATGCTTCAATCTAATTGGCGTCTCGAAAATAAAATCTCCATTCAAATTTCCTTGTGCGGCTTGTGAACCTACAAATGATTTTGAAAGAAAATAGAACACGAAAAAGAAATACCACAATTAACATCCAAATTTGAAAAAAAAAAAAAAAAAAAGAAAAACAATTACATACCATAGTACTTCCCATTAACAAATGCATGAACAACATGGCCATTAATATGGACATGAAGAATTATATTCTTGGCATTGCTTGCATTATGATTATAACTACAAGTTACAAAAATTTTAAAATGAGCATTTAGAAAATATATATAGGCATAAATTTTAAAAAATGATGTAATGTGAAATAAAAATACTTACTTAGTCAAAACCCATAAGTAATCACTTGTACCATTTGTTGCTCTTTTCTGATCCAAGAGTTTATTAGCAGCCAAAGTGCTACCCTTAACAAAGCCATAGTTATTTATATGAAGAGCTTTCTCTGGCCTCCATTGCCACTGTAGTTGATTATCAGCCTTAGCATCATTTGGCTTAGTCTCCATGATTGATGTTTGAACATTAACCTACAAAAATAAAAAATAAACGTATATATAAAAGTTTTCAATATCATTTTTTTTACAGTAGCCAAATAATTAGAGGCATTTATTTGTTTATATACCTTGGCAGTGTTATAAACTTCAGTCTTGCAATCTGGAAGAATACTAACAGACCAACCAGGAACAAAGTAATCTTTACCTTCAAATGTCAATGTCTGGTCACTATTGTCTGTATTTGCAAAGAAGCAACTTCTATTTCCTTCATAACTGTAAATAGTAACCTGCAAAATAAAATCTACATTAATTTGAATTTCAATGTTGGAACAGAAAATGCCTTTATTTTACCAAATGGTGTCACTCCAGTTGGTAAAAACATGGATCGCGTTAACTGTCGCTACTGGTGATGTCCCAATCTGAATAATAATATTTTTTTTTCACAATTACAATTTTATCCTCATTTGTTATATTATACATAATAAATTATGGGAAATGATTGCTGTCCCCGGGTGGACACTACAGTGCTGTCCCCGGTGGACAATTACACTTTTAGTTCCTGAAAATTACTAATTGGTTCCTGTAATTAGGGGTTAAAATTAAATTTGCCATATAAATTACAATTTTACCCCAGAAATAAAATGCCCCCATGTAAAATGGAGGGTCAAATGGTAATTGTCCACCCGGTGGACAGCACTGTAGCTGTCCACTCGGTGAACACCCATAAATTATATAGTAGTTTAGAAATATAAATTTTAATTGGACAATTAATTAAAATGAAAGAATTTAAAACTTAAAAAGAAATGGATGAACCCTTGTGTCATGATTTAAAAACTCATATCTTGTAATTAATTAATTATTTATTTATTTTTATAATTTCAAAAGTACTATAGAGATTTTTTATAAATTGTCACTGGTCACTAGTCACTAGCAATGACATACTGTTTGTGTCACGACTAGCAAAACAAATAATTACTCTAAAAATATAGTCTTGGTTGATGCGCAAGCTGATTGAAGAATATCTTTGTCGTGTAAATCAAAAAAAAAAATATCTAAAAATTAAGGCCAGAAATTTAGAGGAACTCTACCCATTTATTTTGCTGGTAATTTGTAGAAGTCCTATCACCATATGTGAGAGCTTTCTCCATTGAAAGTAATGCTTGATGAAGGTCTTTAAGATGTCCCCATTTGGGTTGCCGAAGATTACCTATGAAAAAAATAAAAAACTAGTAAGTGCAAAATCATTAATTAAATAGATTTTAAATTTTATATGTGTGTCAGTTACTCACCAAATTCATCAAGTGGAGTATCGTAATCATATGATGTAGTGATAGATGGACCACCCGCTGAGTTACCGAAGTTGGTACCGCCATGATACTATTCAAATTAGAAAGAAAAAAAAAAAAGGAAGTATATGTTAAAATTATATTGCTATTGATTAATTTGAGTAAAATAATTGAACTATGATTATCAAATGTTACCATGTAGTAATTTTGCAGAGTTCCACTTCGTTGAAAGAAACGTGCAACAGCAAATGCAACATCTTCTGCAGGTCTATGTGGATTTGTTTGGCCCCAATCCTGAAACCTGTTTTAATTTCCCAAGAAAGGAAATCTGAATTATAAATATATTAATTGTAAAATTAATCTAATAGCTGAATACAATAAAAATAATTATTAATTAAACTAACCAGCCAGTCCAATTTTCAGTCCATATCATGGGAATGCTATTATTTTTAGGGGAATAACTGTTACAATAAAAACCGTTACAAGCCTCAACCTGTAAAATGAAACCATAATTCTCATATATCAAAACTTAAGTTAAGTAGAAGCAAAACAAATTACATATGCAAGTCACAATTAATAAAGATTACTAAAAATTGATTACCATTGGTGATGGGGCACCACTCTGTTGGCACATAATCCATGGAACACCAATTTGCACTCTGAGCCAAATTAGATCACCAGTTGATATAATCTTGTCCATCCTTTCCATAGCTGCCTTGAACATTTCCATATTTGTTTTCAATCTTTCATTAAAGAAAGAAATGTAGACAAATGTAGAAATTTAATATTAGTGCAATTGGTAAATAAAAAAATTTAAACAAAAAAGTATATTTAAATATGTACAAATAAATAAAGAAACAAATAAACCTGAGAAAGGATAATAGGTCCTCCTTGTGATGCAAAAAGTTTCTCATTTTTCAGCATGTCCACAATGAACTTAACAAAAGTTTGCATCTCATTCTAGAATTGAAAAAGAATTTTGAGAAATTAGGATTTAAAGAAACAAAATATTAGTAGTAGATTGAAGGCCTAATTACTTAAAAAATCTTGAACGTTTCGAGTTTTAACAATTTTAGCGTGTTCTTTCAACTTTTATTTAAAAAATTTTGGACTTTATATTTTTTAACAATTTTAATACGTTCTTTTAAAATTTATAAAAAAATCAGAAACTTTACAATTTTTAACAATTTTAACATTTTCTTTTAACAATTTATCAAAAAAAATTGTTAAAACTCATAAAGTTCGAGATTTTTTAGGTAATTAAACCAATATTAAATTATATTTGTTCAATCAATTTTTTTAACATCCAATAAAAATGTTGCAGTATTTAATATTGATATGGCACCATACTTCTTTTAATTTTTTTTTAAAAAAACGAGAATTTAATGAATTAGCAAAAATTTTCCTTATTAAAATATACCATTTTTAATCTTGAATGATATATCTTATATTTTTCTAATTTTTTTTATCTTATAATACCTAAGGCGCTAATTAAACTGGGGCTATTTACCAAAATAGGGTCCCAAATTTCCTAAATTCCAAATTTGTGGTTGATTTTAAAAAAATTCCAACTTTTGTGGTTTGGTTTAAAAAAAATTCACAATTTATGGTTCGGTTTGACTGGTCAGACCTTTTTTGGGGCCATTTCGCCTGTGGGAGTGGCGAAATGGCCCCTTAGACCATTTAGGGCCATTTCGCCAATCCGACAGGCGAAATAGCCAAGGCATTTCGCCTGTGGGACTGGCGAAATACCTTGACCGAACCAACCCAACTGGTTCGGTCGGTTACCAATTTAGTTCGGTTTAATTTCGGTTTTTAAAAATATATAACCGACTGGTTTGGTTTGATTTAGGTTTTCAAATTTCGGAAAAAAATACTACAACAATGAGAAAATTATATGAATTTTTTTGACCCAAGCTGTGTTGGAAACGGATGTCGAAACAATAATTTGATGAATAGTAAAATAGTAACTTTTTGTACAATTTTACATGTTACTATTCATGTATTGCAAAAAAATTATGATATTTTATACAATCAAACAAATATCGAACCAAACCAGTCGGTTATATATTTTTAAAAACCAAAATTAAACCGAACCAAATCGGTAACCGACCGAACCGATCGGTTCGGTTCGGTTCGGTCAAGGCATTTCACCAGTCCCACAGGTGAAATGCCTTGGCCATTTCGCCTGTGGGACTGGCGAAATGGCCCTAAATATTGCAAGGGGCCATTTCGCCACTCCCACAGGCGAAATGGCCCGAAAAAAAATCTGACCAGTCAAACCGAACCATAAATTGGGAATTTTTTTAAACCAAACCACACAAAATGGAATTTTTTTAAAATCAACCATAAAAATGGAATTTTGAAAATTTTGAACCACAATTTGATAAATAGCCCAATTAAACTGCCTCAATTCTTGGATTAACAACTCTCTCGTTATCATCTATTAAATAATATTTAAGTACTCAAAAATTCTATATTTTAATATAAAAAAATTTATTAATTCATTAAAGTCTCATTTTTAAAAAAAAAAATTAAAAGAAGTATGATATCATATCAATATTAAATACTGCAACATTTTATAGGATGTTAAAAAATTGATTGAACAAATATAATTTAATATTGGCCTAATTATCTAAAAAATCCTGAACTTTACGAGTTTTAACAATTTTTTTGATAAATTGCAAAAAGAATATGTTAAAATTGTTAAAAATTGTAAAGTTTTTGATTTTTTAATAAATTTTAAAAGAATGTATTAAAATTGTTAAAAAATATAAAGTTTAAGATTTCTTAAATAAAAGTTGAAAGAACATGCTAAAATTGTTAAAACTTGAAAAATTCAGGATTTTTTAAGTAATTAGGCCTAGATTGAATTATCAGAACTTTATTAATGTTAAAAAATAAATAACCTTGTACACTTCATTATTAGTTCTCATCTCTATCCCTGTCAAACTATGAAGCCAAACTGGAAAGCCCCTGAGTCAGTAGTTAAAAATATAGATTGTTAAAAAAAATTAAAACATAGAAAGTTATTAAAAGGGAATATTTTCAATATTAAATAAAAAAATAATTACCCATAAGTCCATTCTGCACAAACATATGGTCCAATTCTAAGGATGGCATAAAGTCCTTCATTCTGAATAATCTTAATAAATCTAACCAAATCAAGACGTCCAAAAAAATCATACTGAAACAACATAAAAAATGGACAAGTTAAGAAAAACCTAAACAAAAATTACAAAAAAAAAAATCATTACTTCAATATAAATAACAAAAAAAAAAAAAAAGTTTAACACCTGACGATATTTAGGCTCATGTGCATTCCAAAAGACATAGGTCTCAATAGCATTAAGGCCTCCTTCTTTCCCTTTTCTTATAAGATCACCCCACATCTACACCCAAAAACAAGAAATTTCAATATCAAACATGCATTACATTAACAATAAAAAAAATATAAATTTATGCAGAATTAATCACTTACTCCGGGAGTGCTACGAGGGTAATGAATAGAACAAGAAAGAATTATTTTCCTCTGGCCATCAATCTTAAAGGCTCTATTATCATAAGTAACTTCATAAGCAAAAGAAAGACTTGTGCAAATAGCTATGAGAAGAGGAAGAAGAAGAAGAAGAAGAGCTGACGTGAACGAAGGTTCTCCCATTTTCTATTGTCACTATTCACGTATATGGGAATGAGAATTTAGTGAAGCTGTGGTTCTGTACTTATATATGTATATATAGTACAGATCGACAAGATGGGAAATGCATAATTAAATTTCTGAAGAGATAAGAGTACTCTAGCCAATATGGATGATAACTAACAAGATTAAAAATAATAATTCAAATTGTTTTGCTAATATTTAGATAATTATCATCTATTATTATTTAAAAAATAAATAAGCATATTTCAGAAACAAAACTGCAGCTGTCAAGGTGCTGCTCCTCAGTTCTAATACTACACATTTCGATCAATGGGAGATTTAACTGAAACATGAAACAAGTTTTTGATATACGCATGCATGTTCATCTCACGTTGTGCCATTTTAGAAAAAAAATGTTACTATTTGGAAAAGAATTATTATCATAAAAAATTATATATATATATATATATATATATATATATATATATTATATCAATTACAATTAAAAATTTAATATAATAATTTTTTTTTATTAGGAAAAGAGAGAAATATCATTAACTTAAGGGTAATGCGTCGTGTCTCGGTCCGAGACATGACGCGGGAGGGACAAATTACCAATTTGTCCCTCTTGTTATAAGAAATTGAAAATTTTTTGGGGGGTAAAAAGGTAATTTTACATGTAAAATTACCTTTTAACCCCCCAAATATTTCTGGCCCCCTGTAAAATGGGGGGCCAAAGTGGTAATTGTCCCGGTCCGAGATTGTCTCGGACCGAGACACTTATCACTACCCTTAACTTAAATTGTTTACATTAAAGGCTAAGTGAAGCCATAAAATGAGGAGGCTCTTGCCAAACATTCAAGCCAGCATTTTCACGTGCCACTCACGCAAGGGAGTGAGCAACTGCATTTGCTCACCTATTGACATACACAACTGAAATGTCTAGAGAACAGGACATAAGTAACTTGCAGGCATGAATAATACATCCAAATTCTGTGAAATCCCAGTAGGCTGATCCAAACTATCAACTATAGCCTTTGCATCACTTTCAATAATAACACCTACCATACCCAATTGTTTCACCCAACTAAGCACCTCTTTAAGGCACATGGCTTCAGCTATCTTGGTTGTCCATCGACCCCTCACTTGCTTCCAAACACAAGAGGACACTACACCCAAATGATCCCTTACAACCCATCCAAAGCCCACTGTCCCAACAGATTGGTTGATGGCCGCATCAATATTAATTTTCATAGTACCCACTTCAGGTCTATTTCAACACACTACATGGTCTGTAGCACGTCTTTGGTCCATACCAATGGGCACCTGATTTGCATTTTTCCATGCGTGTAAGAACTCCATAGCGGACCGCATACAGTAGGAGGCAGTGACAACTTTTTGACTCCATAAAAGCTGATTTTGTTGATTATAGATTGCCCAAAGAGCCGTACAAAACTTTACCTGCTGCTGTAAATCACAACTGGCCCTCATATTACAAAACCACTCCTGAAAACTCTCTTGCATAACATTCATCAGTGGTAAATTAATCCCAGCCCAACACTCCACCGCAAACTGGCAATCAAGAAAGAGGTGTAACAGATGCTTACCAAACTTTACACAGAACACACAGTGATTTGGAATGCTAAAATTCTTTGCATATAACCGATCCCTGGTAGGCAAAAAGTTACAACAAACTCTCCAAATAAACATCTTGACTTTAGGAGGAATGTGGAGTTTCCATATTGAGCCCCAGGAAACCACATTAGGCATACTCTCATCATGCAATAACTTATCAGTAATAAAATGATAGCCTATATTTCCCTTTTGAATCATATCCCCATATTAGTTTATCCTCTTCGTCACTATGGCCAGTTGGAATACCACTGACAGAAGTAACATCAGCTTGCTTAAAAATATCTTCTAGAAGCTGAATATCCCAAACACTACTCCCTGGGATATAAAGGTCGGAGACTACAATATCCTTTAATCCAGCACGCATAGGGGTAATAGGTAAGAACTTGTTCTCATTTGGAATCCATGGCTTTGTCCATACTTTTACTTGAGAATACACTCCAACACGCCATTTAAAACCAGCGGCTAATAAGGAAATAGTCTGCCAAATGCTCCGCCATATAAGCTCGGGTTTAAACCCAGCTGAGCTAAAAATAAAGTTCCTCTATGAAAATATTTTACTTTGAGAACACGACTAGCAAGAGCTAAAGGCATATGGATCAAATTCCACAACTGCTTCCCTAGCATTGCAAAGTTGAAAGAGAGCAAATGGTAGAAACCCAACCCGCCCAATTCTTTTCGCCAGTATAAACGATCCCAAGATGCCCAATGGATTTTCCATTTCTTATTATCTTTCGAACCCTCACCAGAAAGAGTTCATGACTTTTTGAAGCTCCTCACATAAAGAAATTGGAATAAGGAAGGTGTTCATATAATATGATGGCAAAGCTTGAGCTACAGACTTGATAAACACTTCCTTTCCTGCTTGGGATAAAAGCTTGGACTGCCTACCAAACAGATTTTGCCACAACCTGTCCCGCAGGTAACTAAAGATGTTGCATTTTTTCTTACCAATCAACGATGGTAGGCTTAAATATTTTCCAGTATGGAGATTGTTTTCAATGCCCAGAATTTGCTTAAGAATTGACTAAATCATAGGCTGTACATTACTGCTAAACATGACACCAAACTTGGCCAAATTAACCACCTGCCCCGAATTTGCACCATACCACTCAAGAATCTCCATCATAACCCGACATTCACCTTTCGTTGCTTTAAAAAAGAAAAAACAATCGTCAGCGAATAGCAAGTGCGAGATAGAAGGAGAATGTCTACAAACCTAAAGACCATGAAGCAGGCCTCTAGATTCAGCTTACTTAATCAAACATGAAAGGCCCTCAACACATAGAATAAAAAAATATGGTGAGAGTGGGTCTCCCTTCCTTAACCCTCTTTGCGGAACAACAACCCTAGCATCTTTACCATTAACAGCCATAATATAACTTACTGATGACACACAAGTTATGATCCAATCCACCCACTATGAATGAAATCCCATCTGAAATAGAATTGCCTGAAGATAAGACCATTTAATACAGTCATAGACTTTGCTGACATTGATTTTAAAACCAACATTACCTTAATGCCTAGAGGTTTGCCTGCACATACTGTGAAAAGCTTCAAAAGCGATGACAACATTATTAACAATGGAACGCCTAGGAACAAATGTTGATTGCTCCTTTGTTATCAAGTCCTCCAAGATTCTTTTCAAACGGTTTGCTAAAACTTTAGCCAAAATTCTATAAATAACATTACAAAGCGATATGGGATGAAGATCACGTATATTTGAGGGATTATCCTTTTTTGGGATTAAGACAATACGAGTAGAACTCATAACATCCATAAACCTACCATTATTCAAACACTTCATACAAAAATCACAGGTTGTAGACCCAATAACATCCCAGAACTGCTGCCAGATGAAATTCATCAACTGAGAATGGAGCAGTCAGAATATTATTCATATATGCCATTACCGTATATGGCACGAAAGACATATCAAGAGTATGGGAATCCGCATCATTTATTGAGAATAAATCCTGAAAATAACTAACAGCCACAGAACCCAAATCCCCATTTATAGCTGCCCACAAACTATTATTGCACTGAAGTCTTAGAATTTGATTTTTCTTTCTCTTAGCAGAAGTTGAGACATGGAAGAAGTGACTATTCTTATCGCCTTCCTTTAACCAGAAAGACTTTGCGCACTGCTTCCAATATACTTCTTCCTTTTACAGCAGTGAATTTAGATCATGCCAAAGCTGACCCACCTTACTACTCACTGCTTAATTGTGGGATACTATAGCAGCCGAGAGATTAGCCTTGACTCTTTTTATACGTTGAATAAACTGTTTACAAAACTGTTCACCCTATCTGCCTATATGACCTGCACACTCACCTAAGCAATCAATCGGAGGCATGCCCACAAAATTATTTAGAGATTCATGAACTATAGCAACAAACTCTTCCTCAAGCACCTGAGAGTTTTCAAACTTGAAAGACCACTAGTTAGGACGAGATAAACTAGGAGCAGTAGATAATTCAATAGGATAATGGTCTGAAATAGAAGAGAATAAACATTTAAGCTGCGCATTAGGAAACATATCTAACCAGGATGGGGACGTTAAACATCTATCCAATTGTTCTTCAACAAAAGCTGCAGTTCCCCGCCCTCTTTCCCATGTAAAATTATAGCCTTCTAACAGCATATCTAGCAAATTATAATGTACAAGAGCATCCCTAAATCCACGTATAAGCCACTCTGGATAAGGGACAGAACCATGCTTATCATGTGGGCTAAGGATATTATTACAATTACTAATAACGCACCACGATAAAGAAGACCTGGTCTAAAGGGAACGCAAAAGAGACCAGGAGAGATGCTTATTAGTTCTATCAGGCTAACTATAATAGAAAGTGCATCGCCAAGTGTGATTAGAGTTATCAACCACATAAGTATCAATATAAAACCGAGAATAAAAAATAATAGAAATGGAAATTTTAGCATCCTAAAAAAGGGCCAAGCTACTACTACACCCAACACAATCCACATAAAACAACCAACATAACCAAGAATACTTTTTAATTCACTAATACGAGAAGTAGTAATAAGAGTTTCAATGAGGAAACAGAAATTTGGCCTACAAGACTTAACAATATTTGTTAATGCTAATACTGTCTGTGGGTTGCCAAGCCCACGGCAGTTCCAACTGATACTGATCATGGCTCTCGGTGGGGTCTCGAGCTCCAGCAAGCTTTGCATTCATCTCCACTGAAGTCATCTCAACAATTTGCATGGCATCCACCATATGAGGCACGCCATTCATAACCCTTTTCCTCCTACTCTTATCATGCAGGTCCAACTCATTATCTTCAAAGTCATTGTAATCCATTGGGCTTGAGCCCATGATTTTTTTGGAAAGCAATATCAATTTACCCCCCTTGTGTAAAATAACTGACGTAATTGCCTTAGCTGTCTTAGCTGTTTTGGAAACAAGATCATGCTTATCTGTCTTGCCTGTTTCTCCCATAATTTGAGCAGTTAGTTCAACATTTTCTGCCACCTTCTCCCTATTGCCAAAACTGTCAGTCTTCTCCTCTACCCCCTCATCCCACAACCACTGATCACTACCCAGGCTAGCCGTCCACCTCGTGGAGGCTTTTAACTAATTCCCCCATTCCTTATGGACTACAACATCATCAAAAGTATAATTGTTCAGACAATCAACATCAATATAGACAAGAATGCCACAAAAATGATATAAAATAGTTTGGAATTTGTATTTGAATTGAACTAAACTAGTGTCACCATCAGCAAGCTTTATCTTCTTCCACCATTTTAGCGGTAACCGAACATCCATACAAACATGGATCCGCATATAAGTTTTCCAACTGCTCTCATTATTTTTGGAGTCATACTCCAGAAACTCACCAATAAAGTTCTCTAGCTGCTGCCCTACCATCATGGACATGTAACCCGCTGGTAGTTCATAGATTTTCACCCACACAAAGACATGAAACAAGGGAATATTTACTGGAATTTCCCCATGCTTCAGGTGATGGAGGATAAGCACATGAGAGTCAAACGTCCAAGGACCTCCATTCAACACTTTTTTAAGATAATGAGAGTGGAAAAACTGAAAAAGATACAGATGATCTAATATCTCCTTGATTTAGATCCTCTTCCCTGGCCTCTATTATATATCAAGCCGATGCCTCATAGCATTGAACAGAATCTCCCGATCAGTAAGGAACCTCCCAACCAAGCAGTATTCGTTACAACCAGGATTACCAATGCCACCCATCCTTAACTCAATTTCCATGTCTTTATCCATAGTCAACGCAGCCATGCATTCTTCCATCTTCACAAAAACATAAGAAACAAAAGATCAAAAGTAAGAGCAAAACTCTCGACAATGAGAGAAAACCAAACTCTCAACGAGGAGCGATTAATTAAATTTCTTAGCAATACTAATTTTTTTTAAAAAAAGCAATCTTTGTAAACAAAGTAATATAATATGCATATTCATCTCATGTTGTGCCATATATATAGCATCACAAATAAGTAAACCATATGATTTATTTTTTAAATTGATATGATTCTATAGGGTATATACGTACTTTTAGTTTTTCCTTGCTAAATTATATAAAAATGTTTTCAATATTATTGGTAAAACTTATAACATTTTGATAAATTTTTTTAAAGGAAATCTTTTTTTATCTTAAATGATTTAACCAATTTTTTCACTTATATGCTCAACTAAAATTTGTACCAATTTAACTATTATATATATATTTTTATTTTTCAGTGGCATTTAATCTAATCTAAAAAATCTAAATATAATAAAAAAACCTAATTACCTACTAAATTCTAAACTTTACAAGTTTTAACAATTTAGTATATTCCTTCAATATTTATTAAAACAATTCTAAACTTTAAATCTTTTAACAATTTTAATAAACTTTACACCATTTAACAATTTTAGCATATTTTTATAGAATTCATTAAAAAAAAAAAATTATTTCAGTGTTATACTATATATGTTTTTAATCAATATTTTAGAATTTGATAAAATAGTGAAGTGTTTTAATTTCAATATGATATAAAACTCCTTTTAACTAAAAAAAAAAAAAAAAGAGAGCGTTTAATGATTTAATAATTTTTTTTTAAAAATATACCATTTTAAAATGAAAACAATAGTATTTCAACTTATTATAAGATACTATTTTTTATGTTAAAATGGTAAACTTTATAACTTTCAATAATTTTAACACATTGTTTTAAATTGAAAAAAACTACCATTCTAAGATCTATCATTCTAAAGTAAAAAAAAATATATATATATTTCACTATTATATAATCAAGTGCAAACATATAACAAGGCAATATTTTTGCACTTTAAAATGGTATATTTTAAGGAGAAATTTTTTGTTAACTCATTAAATTCTCTTTTTATTTAATTAAAAAGAGTTTCGGTACCATATCAATATTAAATCACTATAATATTTTATCAAATGTTAAATTTAATTAAACAAATATATACAGTTTAATATTAAAATAAAATTTTTTCTTATAAATTTAAAAGAAGCATGCCAAAAGTTTTTAAAAGTGTAAAGTTTATAATTTTTTTTTTTGTAAATCTTAAAAGGGATAAAGACAAATTTGGTATTTGAACTTTTCAAAATTTAACAATCCAATGATTGAATTTTTGGAAATTACAACTGAGTGTGGAAAACCTATATTATTATTACAGCACAATACATTTAGCATCTTATAAATAAGTTGCCTATAGGTTGTTGCTGACTTCAAAGTTGGAATTGTAGACATGGAATTGCACATGATAGTCAAGTGACATTTAATTGAGAATTGAAAAAACTAGCTTTGTAAATAATTGAAAACAGTGAAACAATTCTCACCCTCTTCATTCTTTGCTCTTTTTCTTACTAACTCTTCAATGTTTTTCTTCTTCTCTTCTTGTTATTTATAATATATTGCGAAATTAACTCTCATAGTGATCTAGTTGTTAAAGTAAATGGGAAGTGATTTTCAAAAAGCACTTTTTTTTTGTATAAATGTTTTTTAAGTTAACAACAAACCAATCACACTGCCCAAAATCCAATCACATTCTTGAATTTTTAAAATCAAAATACAACTTGTAACGTACGTCATCGGGAAGTACTATTCATGCATATTGATTCACATGACATGCGGCATAGAGTTATTAGTTGCATGTTTAGGGCATGTGCATTTTTAGTAGTAAGGGTATTATTGTAGGAGAAGTTTGGACCTAGGTGTCAAAAATAGAAGTTGTGGACTATTAGAGTAATTGTCCTAGAGTATTGGGGGTGTGTAGAGAGGGTTTTAGATGTTTTGTATATATATATATATATATTGTTAATTATTATGAGATAAGTGGATATTTACTAGTTGGTGAGCATTTATTATTAGTAGACTTTTGAGGGAGCTATTTGGTAATTTTTGATTGGTGGGAGTTGTGGTGAATATCAAATTGTGTGTGCGTGTGTGTTGAGAGTGAAGAAAATGTAGAAGGGAGAAGAGAAGAAGTGAGTGTGATTCTTGATTTTCCTTGGGAAATTTCTTAATTCCATATTCATCTAGCATTGATTTGGGAAGCTTTAGAAGGTCTAGAAGCTATTGGGAACTTCATATTAGTAAGCATAGCATTTAATTTGGATTTTTGAATTACGGTTATTGGTTGTATAATTCGGGTTCTACAAGCTCTGTTCTACAGCCTTGTTTTTTTTGCTATATCTAGAGTTATGATGCTCCAAATTGAGTTTGGTTTGATGTTATGGAAACTTCAGGATGTCTACTACAACTCTTATGTTGTAAAGGAAGCCAAATTCTATAGTTTGAGGTGACTAATTTACCTTGATATTTTCGTGGTCACAGGGCAACTTTGTTTTGCCCGGTTTTACTTAGAAATGTATATTTAATTCCATGCATGTCCGAATGGAATGATTCTAATTGGAATTGTGAGTAGACTCATGTAACTAGCTTCAGTTATAATTTCATAATTTTAGGACTTGTGTAGAACATTTGGGAGCACATTGAACCTAGAGGGTAGATTGGCTCTTGGATGCACTTAGTTGAATTAAGTGCTAGAGTCTTGTTTATTATGTGGTATTGATGTAGGGACATGGTGTAGGTGCTGAAAAGGATAAAAGTGGGGCAAATCAGTAGGGAAGCCTTATTTTGAAGGAGTTGAAGCCCTTAAGTAAGTAGTTATTAATATAATGATATGTATGTTGGTTCTTTTGAATGTATGAAATATGATGCTATGTGTGACTTGCCATGAATTATGATGTGGTATGAAATGAGAATATACATTATGTGAATTGAGCATGTTGTGGTGATTGAAATGTGACGTGCATGTATTATAAAGTGAGAAAGAATGTGGAAATGTGATATCCAACATATTGTATATTGAATGAACATTGGTGAGGTAATATGTGATGGTGAGGCTGAGACTGGTGTTAAGCCTTCACTGATTATAAAATCTGGAACTGAGCCTGGAGGATAGTTCCAGTAGTGGTCACATGAAAAAGAATGAAAATGTAAGATGGGTAAGCTGAGCCTGGTGGATAACTACCCGATATGTTATGTGAGACTGTGAGATTGTGAGACTGGGACTAAGCCTGGTGGATAGTCCTGGTATGTGACCACTTGTGAGAAATGCGCATGTGATGTGGTTCCGGTCGGATACCAAATATATGATATGTGATTATTAATCAAATGTTGTGGATATGTTGGAATATATATATATATATATCTTGTGAATCCAAGTATTGGTGTGTGTGTGAATTGTGCATGTTGAGCCTTGTTACTTCACATGAATGAGTTGGTTTACATGGATGAGATTTGGTTTCATAGGTTATATACTTAAATGAATTTCAGGTTATGAGATTAGGTAGAGACACGGGCGTGTTTAAGATGGCCATATTGCCCAGGGAGATACACGGGCTAAGACACGGCGAGCCTTAGCCATGTTCATATGTGACCATTTCGACAGTGAGATACACGGGTAGATACACGACCGTGTATCCAGCCGTGTCTCAACTAGTCTTTTTGTCCAGAGAACTACACGGGCAGGAACACACCCGTGTATTTATATTAATGTATATAATGAATTAATTCATTGAGAAATGGTGCTAATTAATAAGTAATCTGTATATACTATGTGACATACATATTTTAGTGTGTTTAGTACATGTTTAGGAAGCGATGTATAAGTAATGGTAAATATTGAACTTAGGAGCATGAGTTATATGTTGCTTGCTTCATTTAAAACTTGTATATTTATATATCACTTATTTTAATTCTTGAGAAGTGATATATATATTGTTATATTAGTAATTACTTATTGAGTCGCAAGCTCACCCTTTTGTAACTATTTTTCAGGGAATAGTTAGCTGAGCTTAAGATTATCTTGCTAGCGTTTTCGAAGGATGAAGTGTGCTTGGTGAATTAACTTCCATTTGCATTGGTCATGCACCATCTTGCATTTACTTATAGATATGAGCAACTCTTGTATATGAATATGCACTTAAGAATATGGGATGTTTGTATGATTGTTAAGGGGGAAATATGGTGAGAGGATATAAATATATACGAGTTTGTACTTTTGTATTTAAAAAGATTTTTCTCCATTTTCGCATGTGAATTTATTTTGTCATAAGGCAAGATGCATGTACATAGATTGCCTTTATAGCATTTAAAGAAATTGCTTCTTTTTAATCCTTTTCTTTATACACGTGTTGGGGTGATATTGAGGACACGTGTTGCGGGTCTCACATTTAGTAGTATCAGAGCAGGAATTAGATTCCCTTGGGACGTTAGTATCACATGCATTCATAATATATCATGCATGAGTTGAGATGACATATAGTTACTATATGTTACTTATCTCAGGATGGAAGAACGCCAGGCACCTCCTGTTGTCCAAGAAGGGTCATCTAAGTCTGTCCATAGGCAAGATCCTATACATAAATTAAATGAGCATAAGCAATTCCCAGAACAACCACAACCTCCACAAGCTCCTTTTCTCCTATTTATGTAAGAGTTTGTGCAAGCTATTCGGGACATGGCTCATAGACCAAACGAGGGTGTCTTGGATGAGAACTTTGAAAAGATTAGAAAGCAAGGTGCTAAGGTTTTTACAGGCACTACTGATCCTATGGTAGCTGAAGAGTAGTTGAGAAGTACTGAGAGAGTGCTTGATCGGTTTGAGTGTACCACTGAGAAGAGGGTGAGTTATGCAGCATCGTTGTTTGAACAAGATACTTTGGATTGGTGGGATACGGTCCCAAGAAGTAGAGATGTGCCGATGATGATCACTTGGGTAGCTTTCTTGAGGGCATTCACCGATAAATATATGTCGGCGGTATATAAGGAGAAGAAGAAGCTTGAATTCCTCAACTTGAAGTAAGAGGATCTATCGGTAGCCGATTATGAAGTTCAATTCATACGGCTATCCAAATATACACCGGAGGAGGTAGCCACTGATGAGCTAAAAAGGAACAAGTTTGAGAGGGGATTGAACCTCGAGATCCGAGAAAAGATAATGGTGAAGGCATCCACTTATAGAGAGTTATTAGAGACGGCCATCAGAGAAGAGGAACTTATTCTAGAAAGGAATGAGTTGGAAACTAAAAAGAAAAAGACTACCGGTGGGTTTACTTCTCCTTCATTCAGAACCGGTGGGGGATCAACCTTTAGAGGTTCTAGCTTTCAACGAGGTAGTTTTTGAGGCCGAGGGATAAGCTGATCTACTCAATCCATAGGAAGTAGTTCTGGTAAGGGATTTGGAAGATTTGGAAACCGGAGAGATAGCGGAAGAGGTAGATGCATGGGTAGTGTGTCTGCTTCTACTTGCAACAAGTGTGAATATTCCACTCTGGAGAATGCTGGGGTCCTAGAGGGATTATTTTCTATTACTGTGGTCAACCTGGGCATATCATCCGGGATTGTCCAGCAAGAAGGAATGCTGAAGGATCTCTGATGTCGGGATAAAGCAGTGCAGGTGAAAATACCTTTCCGATTGGTAGAGGAAGAGGTCGAGGAAGAGGAAGTGAAGCGGGTCCTTCTACACCAACGAGATCCATTGGGCAAACTCCAAGTCAAGTTAGGGTATATGCCATTACAAGGCAGGAAGCTCCAGTTGCACCGGATGTCGTCACGGGTGCTTTTACCATCCTTGGACTTGACACATTTATTTTAGTAGACCCTGGTTCCACATGTTCGTTTATATCTTATGAATTTGCATTAAAGAGTCATAGTGACATTGAACTATTAGGATATAACTTGGGTGTATCTATGCCTGCTGGAGGTACGGTAATAGTTTACAAAGTTGTTAAAGCATGCCCTATAAAAATAGAGGGTAAAACTTTGCATGCTGACTTAGTGGTGATTAATTTGGAAGAGTTTGATGTGATATTGGGTATGGATTGGTTATTTAAGTATCATGCGGTGGTGAACTGTTATACAAAAGAAGTGACCATCGAGACTTTGGGACAAGAAAAGTTAGTGCTAGTAGGAGAGAGAAAAACCATCCCTATATGTTTGATTTCAGCAACCATGGCTTTTCAACTGATTAGAGATGGGTGTGAAGCATATCTGGCCAACATTGTTGATATATCAAAGGTTAGTCCGGGAGTGACAGATGTAGTAGTGGTTAAAGAATTCTCTGATGTGTTTTTAGATGAGTTACCGGGATTGCCACCACATAGAGAAGTAGATTTTGAGATTGATACTGTACCAGGAACAACTCCAATATCAATTGCACCATACCGAATGGCACCATTGGAGTTGAAAGAATTGAAAAAGCAATTAGAAGAATTATTAGAAAAAGGGTTCATCAGACCAAGCATTTCACCGTGGGGAGCACCGGTGTTATTTGTGAAGAAGAAAGATGGAAGCATGAGGTTATGCATTGATTACAGGCAATTAAACAGAATAACAGTGAAGAACAAGTATCCTTTGCCTAGAATAGATGATTTACTGGATCAATTGAGGGACGTATCTGTATTTTCAAAGATTGATTTAAGATCCAGTTATTGGTAACTACGAGTGGCAGAATTCTCTATTCCCAAGACCGCATTTAGAACAAGATATAGTCATTTTAAATTTCTTGTGATGCCATTTGGATTGACAAACGCACCAGCAGCTTTTATGTCTCTGATGAACAAGACCTTCCAATCCTACTTGGACCAGTTTGTTATTGTGTTTATTGATGATATACTGATATATTCTTCTAGTAAGGAAGAACACGAAAAGCATCTTTGAGTGGCTTTACAGATTCTGCGGGAGAAACAGTTATATGCCAAGTTTAGTAAATGCGAATTTTGGATGGAAGAAATAGTATTTCTTGGGCATATTGTATCTAGAGAAGGAGTAAAGCCCGATCCATCTAAGATTAAAGCAATTCAAGAGTGAGAACCGCCTAGAAATATGACAGAAATCCAGAGTTTCTTGGGATTAGCTGGGTATTATAAAAGATTTATGAAAGACTTCTCCATAGTTGCTAGACCTTTGACTGCTTTGTTGAATAAGAATATGCCTTTTCAATGGAACGAGAAATGTCAACATAGTTTTGAAAGGTTAAAAGAAGCTCTCAATACTGCCCCTATACTTGCTTTACCGACTAGAAGTGGTGATTATATAGTTTATACTGACGCTTCAAGGCAAGGTTTAGGATGTGTGCTTATGCAAACGGGAAGAGTGATTGCGTATGCATCTAGACAGTTGAGACCACACGAGCTGAACTATCCGACGCATGATTTGGAACTGGCTGCTATTGTGCATGCATTGAAGATTTGGTGACATTATCTCTACGGGGAGACATTCACTATCTTTACGGACCATAAAAGTCTGAAATACATCCCTACACAGAAGGAATTGAACTTAAGGCAATGGAGATGGATGGAATTATTGAAGGATTATGACTGTACGATTGAATACCACCTAGGGAAAGCAAATGTTGTAGCGGATGCATTGAGTCGGAAGACAGTGAAATACTCTGCTGGAATAGTTTGTTATGACATGGGCAATCTAGTGGCTTTGAGGAAAATGAATGTTGCACTTGATGTTGAGAGAGATCATTTATTGGCTAATTTTCAAGTTAGACCATCATGGAGAGATCAAATTTAAAGTGTTCAAATGAAAGACTTGTATTTGAAGAAGATGAGAGAAAAAGCTGAAGCTGAAACTAATTCTCAATTTACAATCACAGAAGATAGTGGGTTAGTAATGGAAGGTCGAGTATGTGTACCGGACATTGGAGAGTTAAGGAAGCAAATTATGAATGAAGCTCATTCTACTCTGTATGCTATACATCTAGGTGGCACGAAGATGTATTAGAATTTGAAGCCCTACTATTGGTGGCCGACAATGAGAAAGGATGTGGCAGAGTTTGTTGCAAGATGTTTAACTTGTCAGCAAGTCAAGGCTGAGCATCAAGCACCTGCGGGAAAGTTACAACCATTGAAGATTCCCGAATGGAAGTGGGAAAAAATTACCATAGACTTTGTTATAGGGTTGCCTATAACTTTTAGGAAGCACGATGCGGTGTGGGTCATAGTTGATAGATTGACCAAATCGGCCCATTTCTTACCGATTCAAACTAGTGATTCCTTGGACAAATCGGCTTCTTTGTACGTTTTTGAAATTGTGAAGTTGCACGGAGTCCCAGTATCCATTGTGTCAGATAGAGATCCTAGATTTACTTCACATTTCTGGGGAAGCTTGCAGAATGCCTTGGGGACAAAGTTACATTTCAGCATGGCTTTTCATCCACAAACAGATGGGCAAACAGAGAGGACGATTCAGACACTAGAAGATATGATGAGAGCATGTGTGCTAGAATTTAAAGGCAATTGGGATGAGTATTTACCGTTAATTGAATTCGCTTACAACAATGGTTATCACTCAAGCATCGGAATGGCTCCGTATGAGGCTTTATATGGAAGAAAGTGTCGAAGTCCAGTATGTTGGGATGTTGAAGGGCTAAGACAGCTTGAAGGTCCTGAACTCATTCAAGAAATGGTGGACAAAATTCAAGTTGTTAAGAAAAATCTCAAAGCGGCACAAGATCGATAAAAAAGTTATGTGGACCAACATCGAATGGAAATGGAATACCAAGTGGGAGAAAAAGTCTTTTTAAAGGTGTCACCATGAAAAGGGGTTTTGCGATTTGGTAGACAAGGCAAATTGAGTCCGAGGTATATTGGGCCTTACGAGATCATAGAAAGAATCGGACCACTTGTATATAGATTCGCATTACCGGTGGAATTATCATCATTTCACAATGTATTTCATGTGTTAATGCTATGGAGATACCGGTCTAACCTAAGTCATATCGTGCATGAGCCGGAGATAGAAATTTCTGAGACGTTAACTTATGTCAAATAACTAGTAGAAATTCTAGACCCAAAAGTGAAGAAATTGAGGAATAAAGAAATTCCTATAGTGAAGGTTAAGTGGAACTATCATTCTCCAAAAGAAGCAACATGGGAAGTGGAGGATCAGATGAGACTTAAGTATCCATATTTGTTTCCTGCAAATGGAAATGGTGAGTAGAAATTTTGAGGATGAAATTTTTATGAGGGGAGAACTGTAACACTCGTAATTTTATAAGCACTGTTCATGCATGTTGTTTTATTGTCATGTGGAGTAGAGATAGGAGTTGCATATATATGGGGCATATGCATTTTGGGTTGAGAGGGGCTAAATTGTTAAAGAAATTAGGAGCTGTTTGTTATATGAGAAAGTTGTGGAGTTATTGAGTAATTAGTTTAGTTCTTGAAGGGTGTGTAGAGACAAGTTATGATATTTGTATATATATATATATTAATATTATATTAGTTGTTAAGAGATAAGGGATAAGCATGCATTTATTTAGTTGGTGAGTATTTTATTATTACAAGACTTTTGAGGGGCAAGTGATGAATTTTGATTGGTGGGTGGTTTAAGGTGAATATCAAATTGTGTGTGTGTGTGTTGAGAAGTGAAGAAAACGTAGATGAAGAAAAGAGAGGCTAGAGAATTTTGGTGAGATTTTGGTATGGCTATAGTTAGCAATTTGGTGTCTTAGGAAGCCTTGAGAGGTCTCATATACATTGAAGTTCCATTTGGTAAGATTTAATTGTGTTTTTATTGGTTTTAGTTGCATCATTTTAGGTTGCACTCGGGTTATATTTGCTCTGTTCAACAGTCATCTTGTTTTTATCATATCTAGAGTTTTTAAGCTTTGATTGGAGTGTAGTTTGATGTTCTGCAAACTTCAGGATGTCTACTACAACTCATGTGTTTAAAAGGAAGCCAAATTCTGTAGTTTGAGGTGACTAATTCACCTTGACATTTTCCTGGTCACAGGGCAACTCTGTTTTGCCCGGTTTTGCTTAGAAATGCACATTTAATTCCATGCATGTCCGAATGGATTGATTCCAGTTGGAATTTGTTGTAGACTCATTTATATAGCTTTAGTAGAAATTTCATGATTTTTGCACTTGTGTAGGACACATTGGGGCACATTAAACTCAGAGTATGGAATGGCTCCTAGTTGCACTTAGTTGCATTTAGTTGAGTTCAAGTACTAGAATTTTGTTTATGATGTGGTATTATTGTATGATTGTTATGTAGGCATTGATAAGGATAAAGGTGGTGGAAAT
>CATIWO010311940.1:0-14033 GCA_949673435.1 Macaranga tanarius
ATACTTTCAAAGATATTAAAAATGTATTTTAAAAATTATTTCTTTTTATTCTCAATAAGATTTAAAATACATCTTATTTTTATTTTTTTGTAAATTTATTTTAGTTAGTTGAATGATACACTACTTAGTAAATAATTTTACGATTAAATATTAATATTATTTTTAATATTATATCATATATTTTTAATAATATTATTGAGTAGGGTACCAAAATACAAGTTGAATCAAACCATATACTCTTAAATATTACAAAAGATACCACAATCCTTTAAGTGAAAAGTGTCTATCCATATGGTTCTTTTTTGTACTTATCCCAAAAAAATATTTAGAATTAATAAATTATAAACGTAATATTAGTATAAAAAATTGAAAAACAATAACCTAGTAGTAATTTTGTACAAATATTTAAAAATCCAATATTCAAAAGAGAAAAAAGATTATATTATGTGGTAAAAGTAGCAAAAGAGGCAATAGATATATTAGATACAGAAGGGAATACCAAAATATCAATACTTAATAAAGAGATGATAGAAAAAGAAAGATTAAAAATACCAGAAAAAAAGATATGAATATAAAAATCTACAAATAGGAGGAATAAGTATAGTAGTAAAAACTTATTTTTAACCTTATATTAATTCACCTTTTAGCATAGTAATTACAAATGATAGAATGAGAAGTATATTTAAAGGTTATAGAGTATTAGATACAAATTTATGTTATAATAAAGCTGTTATAAATGTTTTTCCAAATTTTATTATCAGTCTTAGAGATGAAAATATAGATCAAGCACTAACAATATATTATAAACTTTTTGAAGTAAAAATACCTCCAGGAAGTCAATTAATTAGTACAAAAATAAAAATATTTTATGCATTTACTACTAAATAAGAAATATACAATAATAAGATATTAACAGAATATGAAGTACCACAAATTTTTAAAGATCTGATAGAATATAGACCTAGAGAAATAACTAATATTTATAATTATCCAGATTATTATACTATAGAATTCGATAATAATGAAGAATTAGTAAAATGTAGAAAGAATAAAGAAATAAATATATACAAAAATTATAATGAACTAGATAGAGCATTAACTATAAGAAGAAAAAGTATATTTAATCTAAATAGTAGTAATTAAATAATTTTAAAAGAATTATAGATGCTACTTTGCAAAAATAAAATCATCAAATGTATATAGAAGCAAAAGTAAAATATAGAGAAATATTAATATTAATAAATACAAATTCATATGCATTCCATATACATAAATACTTAATAAATAATTAAGAATTACTTTTTTCTTTTATTTCATTCATTAATGATTCTAATTTTTCTTTTGATTCTTCTTCCTCAAAAGAAGAGTGAGACATTTCTATAATATTTATTTGATTTTCTAAAGTTGTTGTTTCTAATTGATATGTTAAATCTAATATTTCTTCATAATCTATGTTTGTATTATAAATTCATATTTTACTCCATTCTTTATTATTATATTCAATTTTTACAAAATTTTGTTTTTTGTCATTGATTATTTTATAATATTTTTTGTTTTCCTTTTACTGCATTTTTTTACTTCTCTCTAACTTATTTTATATGTTATTTAATATTATTATAATATAGATAATATAAATGAAAATTTGTATTATTTTGTCTTATTAATAATCTATCTATTTTTTTTAATTCTTCAAGTATGTCTACTCCTGCAGATTCTTGATTATAAATTCTCGCATATTCTAAAGTTATTTTATAAACATTTGAATCTTTTAAAGACAATATTCTCTCATTTTTCTTGCTATATTATTGTATGTGACACACATTAAAATATTTACTTTATATTTTATTTTCATATATTCATAACTACGGTGTGAACTATCATGATTATTAAGCCAAATTTTATCTTCTCTATTCTTAGAACTAAATCTTTTACTAAACATAAGACTTCTTTAATGTATAATTTTTTCACTATTTTTTTTTTCAAAATTATGGATTAAGTTCTCCATCATTTATAATCTTTTCTACAACATCTTTTATTATTATTAATATCATCATTTTATTTTTATGTTTTATTATATTAAGTAATTCTGGCATTTTTTGACTTTTTAAAAATTCATTAGTTTCTTGTTCTTCAATTATAGTATTTTCTATTTCACTTCTTAATGATTCTAATACTGATAGTCTACTCCAATCTAAAAGACAAATATTATCTAAAATTCTATCTTTTGTAGAAGTCATGATAATGTAATAGTTAATATTTCTTTTACTAATAATTATATTTTATATTGTTAATCTACTAATTTTTCTATAATAGAAGTTAATTTTTCGAATTTTTCTTTATTTTCTTGAAGTGTTAATATTTATTATACAGACAATTACCTAAGTGAGTTATTATATCTATCATTACATTTTTTACCAAATTACCTTCTATGCTATATGATTTATGTGATTCTTTATAATTATAAAATAAAACATTTATTTCAAAATATTTACTAATTTTTTATTATTACTATTTATTCCTATTAATAAATATTCACATTTTATTTTCATTATTCTACAACCTCTATAAGCTCTCTACTCCAACCATGCTCTAATACTATATTAGTTAAGTATACATGACAGACAGACAAACCGTCAAAGATAGACAAACTATCTAAAATTACAGTGACAATATTATTAATAAAACAATCAACACTATGAATAATAATCATATATACTTAAACTAAAGATCAAATAATAGAAAGAGGAAAAGAAATTACAGAGAGTTAGCTTTTACTTACAGAGATATATTGAAAATATAAATATTTTATTGATAAATTTTCGAGATGGGTTGTTACAAATATAATACTTCTATTTATAGATTACAAAAGTTATGATGACCGACTATCTATTCTAATGGGTCCATCATGCTTTTACTTTTATTCTTATCTTTTGTACTAGATAGTAACATGTACTATATTACATTTTCTTATCTTACTTTAGTATATCTTACTAATATTTACTACTTTACATATTCTTATTTTCTACTCTTGTACTATAAATTATTAGCCACTATTTTATATTTTCTACTTTATTCTTTTACAATGACACTATATATACGTATGTAAGCATGTATATATGTTTGTATTTGTACGTACATACACACATATATATATATACACAAATTTAAAAGAGAAGGAATTGAAGCACTTTTTTCTGACACTAGCAACTACTCAAACCGACTGGTAGTTAGACTTCCTGGAAGGGACTGAATGAAAGGGAGCGATCGCTCAAAAGGACAATGAAGATGTGAGGTACCAAAGGTTAACTCCCCCTTCTATTAGTTCAATGTCTATGATCAAGTAATGCTAAATGGGTATTCATGGGTCGAGTTTCCATCTCTCTTGGTCTACTTTGTAATAGTCGAAGCAGGAAGCTAGTCAAGGCATTTCTCTGCTATATATATATATATATATATATATATATATATATATATATATATATATATATATAATATGTAGTAATAAAAATATAAATTATAATTATTTATTATGATTCATATAATATATAATATATTGTAAATAAGAATTTTTGAGAAATATTTACGTGTGAACCTTATAGTTATTTAATAATTCATGTATTTTATTTAAATTTAATGATAAATATAGTAAACAATTATTACATTTTTGTTAATATTTATCTAATTTTTATATATAAAAGTTCAAAGTTGAAATTGTAAAATATAAACTAAAATTGTTTTTGTCAATTTAAAAATTTTTAAAAAACTAAATTAAGTTTATTTCATCAATATATTAAAATATAAGTCCTTTTTTTACTGAAAATATTTTACACTTATTCATACTTTTATATATGATAAATAAATAAACACATATACAATTATTAATTATGTTATTGTTAAATTTAAATTTATTTATGAATCAAAATCTAAAAATGTAAATATTTACTTACAAAAAACAATTAACCTATTATCAATATTTTAAAATTGCTTTGCCAAATATAAAAATATTCAATATTTAGAAAAAAAAATCATTTTTAGGGATAACAATATTATTAGTCCTATAAATTATATCATTTTTTCAATTAAGTCCTACTAGAAATTTTTTTACAATCAAGTCCTATAAGTTTTAAAAAGGTTTTCCGTTAGTTGATGTGGGTCAAATTATAATACCCTAGTCTTTAAGACTAAATATAGAGTAAGTAGGGTGTCGAACACTTGGGAATTTGGAGCAATTTTATATTAACCGAATAGATAGTTAGATGAATAGGCAAACAATAATGGTGAAAATGTTGATTTATTCTAACTATTCTAAATAATTACTAACTATGCTAATTAATCTAATTATTCTAATATCAAGTTCAAGTAGGGTTCATTAGAACTACAATTCGAAATTTATCAATAACTACAAGAAATAAAAAAAAATGATTACATGCAATGATTAGAAAACATGGTATAAGTTCTAAAAGCAATTCTCATTTTCAATTAGACCTAGAGTCCTTAAGAGCAACTCTCATTGTCAATTAAGGGTAATTTCATTTAGAGTATACAAACACTCTCATGATATTGTAGAGATAAACAAAATTCATTGAATTACCATGCAAGGTTTATAATTTTTTATCCTTTAAATAGATATCCTTATCTCCAAATGATTTCATAACCTTTAATAAATTCAATTGTATTTCTACCAAAATGCACCAACTCTCATTGCATACAATTTGATTAATAAGTCATATATGATGGCCAATCATACACAATATATTTAAACTCACAATTAAAATCAAATCATTCATATAATATAAAATAAAAGATGTAGTTCATTGATTCATTCTTCCTTACAATTCTAACAAACAATGGCTTAGCCAAGGTACATATTAAACATAAAACAACAACAAAAAGGTATAATAAACATCAAGTACTAATAGAGAGAAAGATAGAACTTAAATGTAGATAGCCTTTTCGATGTATCCTTGACTTGCTTGAATGATTTTCTCTTGATACTTTGAATTGCACTAATAATACTAACTAAACAAAGATAATACTTTAAACAAAATAACTAAGTATTTTCTGATATGTAATTATGTCTAAAATAATGTCAATACATGTATTTATAGGCCTCCTAAATATCCTAATTTGTACACTTTCAGAGAGGGGTAAAATTTGAAAAGGTGCCGAAACTACTCGGCACACTGTGACAAGTCGGGTGTGAGTCGGCACGGCTGCCCTCCATCACGACTCGGTACAGTGGAACGAGTCTCTTAGCTCGAGTCGGCACTAGCAGATGGAATGAGTAGGCATAGGCAGATGAGTCGGCACAGTCGTTTGCTGTCACGAGTCGGCACGCCTCCTAAATTGCTTCCCTTGACTTTATGAACACCAAACTTCATTCCAATGCACTCCAAAGCAACTTCAAGCTTGAGATTAGTCCAAAGGAACCTACAAATCATATAAATAACATAAAAGCATACAAAAACTCACAACTAACAATAATAACATAATAACTAAACACAATGTAAATGCAAATTAACTGAAAAGTCAAAAAATGATCCTAAATTACTATGCTATTTTGCATACTATCAAATTCCCCCACATTTAGACCTTGCTTGCCTTCAAGCAAGAAGTAAAAATCTAAGCAAGAAAAATAACAAAAATTTCATCTTCTCCAAAATATATGTAGCCATCTCAATAAGTCATTCTAATAATGAAAGAAATTTTTAAGAAAAAGATAGTTAACAATTAACTTTTAATGCTTAACAATGATAAAGGAAGTAAGTCTTATAGCATAAGCAATAAGTTTAACACATTATCTCAATCTATTAATAACAAAATTAAGAATATAAAGTCAAGAATATAAAGTTAATGTGCTAACCAAGCTATCTAGCCAAAATATTCATTCTTCAAACTTAGAATTTCTAAAAGCACAAGTAGCCTTTGGGACAAGAATCAAGCACATGCATAAACTAACATTTCTTATGGCATTTTTAGACACATTTTTTTTATTATTTTTCTAGTGGGTGCATTTTATGCTCCATCCCACTAAAGTTTTTTATACTTGTAATGTCACACACTCTTTCCGAATGAATGTAATTAAGGAGCAAACTCACTTACACACAACTTACTCAAGATGCATCACATCATCAAGCATAAATTTTCTTTTTTTTATGTATTTTCCTTTCTTTTTTTATATTTTTTTTTGTGTCCTTATCCATTATTGAAATGCTAGTATTTCGTATTATGGCCATAATTTCCCTTAAGCTACCTAAGTCCTAAAAAACTTAAGCTTAAATCCTTAGCATCCTAGCTTTAAGCATAGTTAGAAAGTGGACTAAAAATTCTCTACATTTTGAAAATAATAAAAAGAGATAATAAGACAAATTAAAAGACTATACTACATGAAACTTTATAATTCTATTAATTGAGCATAAAAAACTAAATATTAATATGGCATAAAAGTAAAACTTCAATTAAAATCAAAATGAACTAGAAAAGAAGCTACTTATTGATGTAGATAAGATAAATTAATGCAAAATAAGGCATAGGCACATATGCATAACAACCTAAACATAAACAAACTTAGACTATATGCAAATGACAACATGCATAACAATGAACGAAATATGAACAAAATAAAATATAAACACTAACATGCATAATAACTACTACTAACTATCCCTTCACTACTAGCATCCCTTCCCCCACACTTAAAATACATATTATCCCCAATGTGAAACATAAAAGAAAAAGTAAGGAAAAGGAAAAAAATT
Source organism: Macaranga tanarius (assembly GCA_949673435.1). Classification (NCBI taxonomy): domain Eukaryota; kingdom Viridiplantae; phylum Streptophyta; class Magnoliopsida; order Malpighiales; family Euphorbiaceae; genus Macaranga; species Macaranga tanarius. The sequence continues at coordinate 6,759 of CATIWO010311940.1, forward strand.
CCTCAATCCTCTGAAGGAGATGGTGGTGGAGACTTAATTGTATGTCTGCAATGTGCAAAATATTATTGCATCTTATACTCCATCCTTCTTTGGTGATGATTGAGTTGGTGATTAAAAGCCGCCATGCCACTCAATTGGCATTGCATCTCTCTTTGGTTCTCCAATACTTGCTCCCAAATAGGCAATTCATGACTAGAAGAGCCACTAGCATCTCCTTGCATAGGGTAAGAAGGAAAAGGTGCATCTTCTTGGGGTACCTCTTCTTGTTGCTCTTCATCTCTAACATTTGGCTCATCATCATGAACATCTACTCTAATATGTGGTTCATCATCTTGGTGTCTTGCAATATGGGGATGTGGAATCCGTTTCCAATATGACCTAGTATATGCAGGAATGAAACAAAAAGAAGCATCCATAACTTCTCCTCTCACAAAGGCTTATTTAGTGAAATATGAACACTCAACAACACGGTCAAGATTATCAAAATTAACATTAAGATTTTTTGCAATAATTGTAACAACATGACCATGTGTTACAGGAACATCTTTACGTGTAGCACATATTAAGAGTTGATTGAAAATCTAATATGTCCAACATACTTATTTTCTATTGTGAATGCACCACATTAAAAATATTTTTTAAGCCGAAACTAAATTAGATTTGGACTTATGAAACACAACACAATAAAGAACCTTATGCAAAAGCCAAAACTTCAAGTCTTTGATAAACATAGCTTTCCCTTTCTTTAGTTGAAAGGAAGGTGGTAAATCGGTCAAGAATATCCAAAATTCATCAACATCAAATGACTTTGGCATTTTACACATTCCATCCTTTTTAAAACCAAAAACCCTTTGCATAAAGGAATAAGTAAATTAGTGGTTTTTGCCTAACAACCTAAACTCAAGGATATATGAATCATTAGGATTGACTTCTAAGGAGGTGTAAAATTTAGTAATCAATTCAACATATGTGGGTTCATGCATAGAAACAAAATTCTTAAGGCCACAATTAGTCAATAATTGATTAAATTAATCATGTATAACAACATCTTGAAGCAATGAGTTAGGGATATACTTGTAAGAAATAATTTCTCTAAAATTTAGAGTAGAGAGAATCTATCACATTCACTATGAGAAAGTATAAGAAACTTATCTTGGTAAGTGAGTGACAAATTTTCCTCTTGATGTTCCTCCTCATCATGATAATCCCTCCTTAGTCTTGAAGATGAAGAACTTTTGGTCTTACCCATTTCAAGTTGATGTAGAGAAGTGAAGAAAATAAAAGAAAGAAAATAAAAAGAAAGAAAAATGGAAGAAGAAATTCGGCTATGGAGGAAGAAAAGAAAGAGAGTGTTGGAGAAGAAGAAGAACTTAAGATAAATATATAAAGAAAGCAAAAAGTGATGTAAAGAAAAGAAAAAGAATAGACTATAAAGAGTGTAGAGAATGTGAACAATGAAAAATGTATATGATGTTTAAATAGAAGAAAAAGAGATGAAAAAGAGGAGAGTAGGGAATTTAAAATTAGCAGTCAATGTAGTTATAAATAGGTAAAGGACAAAAGATTATGAAAAAGAGTGAAAAGTTATGTTCTTATTGGAAAAGGACATGACTTTTTAAAGTTAATTTCAAACTTGGAATAGTTGTTATATGCAAAAAGACAATAGGAAATAGAGAAAATATAGTAGAATTAAATAGGAAATAAATGAATGAAACAATAAAAAATTACAAAGAATAGAAAACAAGAAAATATAAAAAATCAAAAGTGTATGTGTGAGGTGTGGTACGAGTTGGCACGCCTAGGCTCTGTTACAAGTCGGCATGCTGTGCCGACTCGGCACAGAGCCTAGCACTAAGTCCATGTCTTCTGGTCGAGTCGGCATGCACTGACTCGGCACAGTCCGACTCTGTTATGACTCGGCACAGGGGCACAACTCGGCACAGAGCGGAGGCAAAAAATAAATTTTTTTAAATTCCTTTTTTTATTTATTTTATTATATATATAGATATATATATGTATATTATAATATTGTAAAAATCGAAATAAAAATTAAATGAAAGAAAAACAATGTGTATACTTTATAGAAAAATAACATAGACTAAAACAAAATTAACAAGTAAAATAAAGCAATAAAATAAACACAATATAAAATTAATACCTTACTAAGTTTAATGGTCTATAGCTTGACCATACCTTTGAGTACTCAAGGTGTAGAGAGAGAGATTGATTCCTTTTGATCAATTGCCTCATCAATCAAATAAGGCTTGAGACGATGGCCATTTACTTTGAAGATTTCTCCCTTGTCATTAGCAATTTCAATTGCTCTATAAGGATGAACCTTGACAACCTTTAAAGGACCCGACCATCTTGACTTCAATTTTTAGGGAAATAACTTCAATTTAGAGTTATAAAGTAGAATAAGGTCTCCCTTATGAAACTCCTTCTTAGCTATATGCCTATCATACCACAATTTTGGTACGATCCTTATACAACTTTGCATTCTCATAAGCATTCATTCTCAACTCTTCCAATTCATTGAGTTGAAGTAACCTTTTCATTCCCGCTTTCTTTAAATCAAAGTTCAAAGCCCTTGCTGCCCAATATGCCTTATGCTCAAGTTCTACGGGCAAATGACAAGACTTCCTATAGATCAATTGGTAAGGAGTAAGGCCAATGGGTGTTTTAAAGGCTATCCAATATACCTACAAGACATCATTTAACTTCAATGCCCAATCTTTCCTTGAAGAAGAAACTATTTTCTCTAAAATCCATTTGATCTCTTTATTACTCACCTCAACTTGCCCATTTGTTTGTGGGTGATATGGAGTAGCCACTTTATGTGTTACTCCATATTTCTTCAAAAGAACTTCAATCACATGATTACAAAAGTGTGAACCACCATCACTAATTAATGCTCTAGGAGTGCCAAACCTTGGAAAAATAAATTTCTTAAGTATTTTCTTGACAACCTTTGCATCATTAGTAATAGTAGAAATTACTTCTACCCATTTTGAGATATAATCAAGCATAACCAATATATATTTATAGCCCAAAGAACTAGGAAAAGGACCCATGAAGTCAATACCCTAAACATCAAAAATCTCTACTTCAAGAATTCCTTTCAAAGGCATCTCATGTTTCCTAGAAAAATTACCCATTTTTTGGCATCTATCACATTTAAGCACAAAATTTCTAGCATCTTTAAATAAATTAGGCCACCAAAAACCATATTAAAGTACCTTAGAAGCTATTTTTGATGCACCAAAGTGTCCGCCTACATCCAAGGAATGACAACGTCTCAAAATATCTTAGACTTCATCTTGAGAAATACACCTTCTAATCAAACCATCTCCACATCTCTTGTAAAGCAATGGTTCCTCCCAATAGTAGAACTTACTATCATGTAAAAATCTCTTCTTTTACCTATAATTAAGCCCGTAAGGAAGAACTCCACTCACAAGGTAGTTTGTAAAATCCACAAACCATGGAAGTTTCTTAGATACCAAAGTAAGAAGATGTTCACCATGAAATGACTCATTGATCGGTACACCATCATCATTCTTATGCAATCCCTCTTGATCTATCCTTGATAAGTAATCCACAATAAGGTTTGCACTTCCTTTTTTTATCTCTCACTTCCCAATTAAACTCTTGAAGAATTAGAATCCACCTTAAAAGCCTAAGTTTTGCATCTTTCTTACTTAGAATATACTTGAGGGCAGCATGGTCGGAATACACAATGACCTTTTGCCCCACAAGATATGCTTTAAACTTGTTAAATGCATAAATAATAGCAAGCAACTCTTTCTCCATGGTGGTATAATTAATTTGAGCATCATCAAGTAGTTTTCTAGCATAATAAATCATATAAGGCTTGCCTTCTTTTCTTTGCCCCAAAACAGCCCTAACCGTAAAATTACTTACATCACACATGATCTCAAATGGTTGCTCCCAATTAGGTGGTTACAAAATCGGTGCTGATGTAAAAGCCTTCTTCAAAGTCCCAAATACATCCATGCATATATCATCAAACTCGAAAATAGCCTCCTTGGCAAGTAGCTTGCATAATGGCTTTGCTATCTTGGAAAAATCCTGGATGAATCTTCTCTAGAAACCCACATGTCCAAGAAAGTTGCTTATATCCTTAACACACTTTGGAGGTGGAAAATTAGCAATGACTTCAATCTTTGCTTTATCAACTTCAATACCTCTTTGGGAGACCAAATGCCCAAGAATAATCCCTTCTTGTGCCATGAAGTGGCACTTCTCCCAATTAAGCACTAGTCCATGCTTTTTGCACCTATCAAGAACTTTAGAAAGATTTTTTAGACAATTGGCAAAGTTAGATCCATAAACACTAAAGTCATCCATGAAAACCTCAACACACTCATCTATTAAAATTACTAAATATTGAAAATATGCATCTTTGGAAAGTAGCGGGAGCATTGCATAAACCAAAAGGCATACGCCTAAAAGAAAAAGTACCATATGGACAAGTAAAAGTGGTCTTAGCTTGGTCTTCAAGATGAATAGGAATTTGATAAAAGCCACTAAGCCCATCGAGATAATAAAAATAAGAAAAATTTACTAATCTCTTTATAACTTGATCAATAAAAGGCAATGGAAAATGATCTTTCCTAGTTGCTTTATCTAATTTCCTATAATCAATACACATACACCGACCCATGATAGTCCTAGTAAGCACTAAGTTATTATGTTCATTTTTCACAATGGTCAAGCCTCATTTTTTAAGAACAACTTGAACGGGGCTTACCCATTTACTATCACTAATGGAATATATGATCCTATTATCAAGCAACTTAATCACTTCCTTTCTAACCACTTCCTTAAGAGTGGGATTTAGCCTCCTTTGAGCTTCTATAGTAGGCTTAGTATCATCCTCTAAAAGGATTCTTTGCATACAAATAGTTAGGCTTAGTCCTTTTAAATCATTAATTGAATATCCTATTACACCTTTATATTTATTCAAAACATCACACAAAGCATTTACTTCATCATTTGGTAAAAAAGAATTGACAATAAAAGGAAAATGAGAATTAGAATCAAGAAATGCATACCTTAGAGTGGAAGGTAAAGGTTTCAGCTCCAAGTTGGGTGCTTCACTTGGTGAGGAAGGCTTAAGATCATCCTCCTTCCTTAAGGAATTATATCTTTGATACCTATAAGGATAAGTATATAGAGTTAATTCCAACATTCTTACATAAGCTACAACCTCCTTATTGGAACATTGCTCAAAAGCCCCTTGTGATTCACAAATTAACAAAGGGTCGTGACCTACATACTCATGTACAACATCATTCATACATTCATTAATTATATCAAGTGAATTTATCCTTTCATAAACTTCAATTGGCAGAGTTGTCTTAATCATCTTGAAGACATTAAAAACTATGGTCTTATCATTTACTTCCACCTTAATTTTGCCATTTTTCATGTCAATGACCACCCCCGCGGTCACCAAAAATGGCCTCCCCAACAATATAGGAATTTTGAGGTCCTCCTTCATATCCATCACTACAAAATCTGTAGGAATAATAAACTTACCCACTTTTATGGGTACATTCTCAAGTATACTAAGTGGACATTTATTAGATTTATCCATTATAGATAAACACATGGTAGTAGGCTTCAAATCACCTACATCTATCTTCTCATAAATTGAATAGGGTATTAAACTCACACTTGCACCTATATCACATAAAGCTTTATTAAATGCAATATCACCAATCCTACAAGGAATAGTAAATGAACCTAGATCTTTGAGTTTTGGTGGAGTCCTTGTGAACATTGCCTTAGACTCTTCAACAAGTAAAACTAGCCCATGCTCTTCCATCTTACCCTTGTGATTAATAGTGTCCTTTAAACATTTACCCCAAGAGGGCATATCTCTAATGGCATCCATAAAAGGTATGTTACATTATATCTTTCATATGATTAAGAAAAGTACTAAATTGTTTGTCAAGATTGCACCTTATGAACCTTTGTGGGAAAGGTAAGGTTCTAAGGTCAAACTTTGGCTCACTTTTCTTACTTGGTTCTTCTTGAGTAGTATTCTCTTCCACACCACACTTATCATCCTTTTTATCCTTCACACCATCATCAACTTTCAAATCCACCATACTCTCATCATCATCCTCATTCACCATCTTCTTCTTACTTGATGAAGCACCTCTAACTTCCTTACCACTTCTTAAGTTTATGACTTGACAAGATTCCTTAGGCTGAAATTTAGGTTAACTAGGTAGTCTTCCTAAAGGTTGAGGGGTTGAAGAGGCTTGTTGAACAATTTAGTTTTCAAGGATTCTATTGTGGGAAACAAGTTGATCAATTTTTGCATTAAGTTGCTTGAATTGGCCCTCATGTTGTTTATTAGTAGTTGATTGTTGGTTTATGAATTGCTCCATAAGACCTTCTAAGTTAGAATTTAGTGGTGGTTGCGGATTAAAAGAAGGATGATTTGGTTTCATAGGAAAACAGGGTGAGTTTTACGGTTTGGAAAAATTTTGGATAAATGGGGGGTTTAGTTGAGATGATGATTTGACCAAGAAAATCCAGGATGGTTTCTCCATTAAGGGTTATATGTGTTTGAATTTAGCCCCTTATTTGGTTGAAAGCTCTCTGCACAAAACTCAAATCCTCATTAGCATTAGAATTCATATTGAATTGAGAATATGAATGAGATCCTCCATAAAGCGCACAAGAAATATTAGCATTATTAATAGAATTAACTTGAGATTTACTTACTAATTTGGTGAGAGCATCTACCTTAGCACTCAATAAGTTGATGGTGTCAAGCTCCAAAACTCCTCTTGCTTTTGCCATTGTTGGCTTGATGCGGGATGATTCTATAATACCCTAGTCTCTAAGACTTAGTATAGAGTAAGTAGGGTGTCGAACACTGGGAAATTGTAAATTTAGTATTAACGAAATAGATAATAGGATGGATAGGCAATATATTTATAATAAAGAGAATTATTGAATTGATTTTAATAAAACTAATACTAACTACACTATACTAATTTATTTAATAGTCTAAAATTCAAATTAAATATGGTTTATTAGAAATACAATTAGGAATCAATTAAGAACTACAAAAATAATGAATTACTATAGAAAATGATTATAAATATGGTAAGGGCATAAATGCAATTCTCATTGTCAAATATACTTTAAGTCCTTTAATGCAATTCTCATTGTCAAAAGAGGGTAATTCCATTTAGAGTCCACAAGCATTCTCATGTCATTGTGGAGATA